>BSAI01006595.1:0-46196 GCA_036245035.1 Adrianichthys oophorus | reverse complement strand
GCTACATGGAGCCAGCAGCTAATGTTTTTAGCATGTTAGCTACATGGTGCTAGCAGCTAATGTTTTTAGCCTGTTAGCTACACTGAGTGATGTCTGTGTTTATCCCATTCACTATGAACGAAAGACATGGATGATGTTAAGAGATGAGGTTGATTTATTTTGAAAAGCTCTACAAAAACATCAGTGATCATGCCTTAATGTTTGGATTCATGAATATATTTAGAATCTCCTACAAGCTACAGAGAACTTCTCTCCACTTTGTGTTTAGTGTACACTATGTTTTCACCTCTCTTACGGAGTTTGACGGCTTTTTGTCCCGCATTAACTCGAAAGGGCGAAAATAAAGACAAGAATAAAATGAGGGTACCTTTTTTGAGGTGTTGATCAAGCTAAAGTTCAGGAGGCCCGAGCAGACAGCAGAGGAGATCCACTCGCCCGGCAGTCCAGCCAAGCACCCAGACCTGAGTCTGCAGGACTGCCACACTAACCCTAGCCCAGCCAGAAGAGCAGCCCTCCCACCGCGGGGGGGCCCCACCCCTGAGAGCCACACCTCCCCAAACAAGGCGCCCACCCCCACCTAGGTGTTGAATTGAATTGAAAATGATTTATTTCAAGCAGACAAGAAAAAAATATAAGACATGTGTAACACAATCAACAACAACAAAGCTTTGCATCAGTAATCACATCAAACATAGGATAACTAGACATCAGGAGATTGACTGTTTGAAAGGAAGTGGGAGGAAGCGAATTTATTTAATCCCACCCCGACTCGACCATACCATTTACTTTACATTAGATATCAACCGGTTTGTAACTAATAACCAGGTATTTATACTGTACTGACAGTAATAGAGGTCATTAAACATCCTTTAGTAACAGTAAGTCATACTGCTTTGCATGGAAGTACAACACTATTTTAGACTTGATTGGAGCATATGCAAAAAATAAGTGATGTGAACAAGTCAGTATAGAGATCAATTTTTTTTCCTTTTTTTTCTTGCAGAGATAGTTTCATCAAAAGAATCAGTGATGTGAAAAAATCAAAAATAAGAATAGTAAAAAAATGAACAAACCAAAAAAATAAAAATCAAATAAATGCTGATTATTTTCATCAGAAAAGTCGTTTCTTCAGATATAGTATAAAAAGAGGCAACAATAAATCATTTATGTCTGAAAGATCATTTACTTTAGTGTTGCAAGCACTCCCCCACTCCAGCCCAGGGTACGAGCACCCTGAATGAAATGTTTTTTTCATTTTTGAAGAAAATGGTTCATCCACCATTTTAGCACCTGAACCTTTTTTAAAGTTTTATTGAAAAATATTTTGTCGCGACAAAGTTAATTGTTGAAAAAATATTTCCTGTTTTACCAAAATAAAAGCACTATGAATTTCCTTGGGAAAAAGCAATTTGTATGTGGGATACAGTTGCAGTGCTTGATGTTCTGTTTATTCAAAAAATGTATTTTTTACAATTGTATTCGTGTAAAAGGAGCATTAATATTCAGACAAAGATTTTCAAAGTCATACTCTTTTAAGAAATTGTTATGTCTCTGTTACAGTCTTGGGGTATGTTGGTTTATAAATCATATTGTGGAATGTGTATCCTGATAAGCATCAGATCGCCAGACTCTAACTAATACACAGTCCCATGCATCACTGTGAAAAACTCCCACAGATCCAGATCCTACCTCCTGTAGAAACAATTAGACATGCTCTGCTGCCAATGTCAGATTCAAATCTTAAAGAGGTTTGTTCTTTGAAAGGTCTTTTAAAGCTTTTGAAGTCTCCTCATTGACCAAACATATTCTATTGTGACAACAAAGGAGAAAAAGAACTGCCAAAAGTTGAAAAGTTGTAAAAAATAACTTTTTATTCCATTTAACAACCATTAGATAGATGTTTAATGACCCCAGTGATTCAGTTCTTGACAGAGATGCAGATTTAATGTGAAATTACTGAGCTAACTGGGAAGTTTTAAGGTTTGATTTCTTTTAACTTCAAGGAAAATGTGACCTAATTTTGAGAAAAAGGCATTATACCGCAACAACAAAAACATCAAATGTTTTCATATCACAACAAAACCAGCACTTTAGTGAACTTTGTTGATGATGAAAACATCATTTGTGTATTTTAGGGTTAAGAGGAAATTATTTTCTTTTCATAAACATTTTTTTATTTTTTAAAAATGAATTTTAACTTTATTTAATTTTAGAAGTTCAACTTTTTTTAGCTGAAGAAGAATTTAAAGGTGCATGAAATGTTCAGAAACGGTTATGGGAAAAAGGTTGTCATGTTAGATTATCCGATGGAGCTTAACATGTTTTAGAGATCTGCCTGAGAACACATGACAACATGACACTTCAGCTGCACGGTTTCTTATTAATCTGTTCACATTTTGCAAGGGATTCTGTGAGAAAGTGATCTGCTTCACTGCACACAGAAAATAAGTCTCTCCCTTAATAACTCTGGGCAATATCAGACCACACAGAATGACAGGGGAATCAATTTTGCTGGTTAGGTTATAGATGGATTTTCTTCACCTGCTTTTTTCACAAGACATAACTGAGATATATTATATGAATTATTGAGAAAGCTTCTGGAGTGTTTCACATGAAGCCAACAGCAGTTTTTCTAAAGCCTAATGAAAACAGGTATTATCATGCATTCAGATAATATTTTAGACTTGTTCATTTGCTGATCTTGCTTTGCATTATTGGCTAAGAGCTGGGTACTTGGAGCAATCCATCTAAACCCTAGTTATGCGTTGAGCATTTAATTGCAAATAACGTCACAGATAATAGTCAGAGCTCATACATCACACAGCTCCCCTGAATAATGAACAGACGTTGGCTCCGTGGATCCAGACTGACCCCAGGTGGAGCAATATCCACAAAGCAGCTTCTACTTAATTTTATTCGCCAAAGCAACATGAGAGGTTATTGAAAGGCCTCCCTGAATGGCTGTAACTCAGGAGGTGAAGGAGCCATCTGCTAATTGGAAAACTGGGGTTTGATTCCTACATTTGGTCGCCTTTATGACAGTTTGTCCTTGTACTTTGTTCAGGCTTGTGGTTTCAAAGTGAATCATGCAGTAAAACATTTGATAAATGATTCATTTATTTTCAAAAGATATTTTTCCCTAAGATGTTGTCTTCATTGTAACAACAATTTAGGTCTTTGTAAAACAAATGTGAATAAAAGTTGTTTTTCACATTGACTTGTTCAGACTGCAGATCAGCAGTCTTGCTCAGAAGAGCTAATGTTACAAAACTAGACAGTAAGAACTTGGTCTTTCTGGACTGTTTTTATAATTTTACTTTTATGCAAGATTCACCCAGGCTTTAAAATCAACATGGTTGAAAGTTGAGGTCTTGTGACACTGGAGGTGTTGCCAACAACAGAAAATACAATACGCTACTCAAACTACTAGAACTCTTTGGCCATTTATGCAATTAACGTAATGCCAAAGGATTTTGAAGCTGCTTTTTTCATTGTCAGAACTACTATAATAATAAGTTTATTTAAAAGGGGATGGTGAAATTGTAAAAAAAAAAAAAAAACACACATGATTAAATATGGTTAAAAAAGCCAGAATTAGCCAAAGGCTAGTTTTCATCTGTAGTCCCCTGACCATGATGTTAAAAAGCATAAACATCGATACAGTCAAATACAAAATATCTAAACAAACATATACTATGCAAATAGATCAAATAGAACATCACAAGATATAATCAAGACAACATTAAAAAGATGAAAACAGCACAACAATCCATCACAACATCAAACCTTTTTGCTTTTAATAATTGAACAACTACAACACTACAAAACCACAACATCAAAACCGGCATTTCGTTTAGTGTGGGCAGCTTTGCGAGTTGACAAGCCACAATTTCATTTTTTTTGTGAAGCCCTACAATGTTGTTTACCAGTTGATTTGACTACAGTAAAGTGTTGCATATCAATGCAAAGCAGCTTTTCTTCGCTTAAGAATCCGTTTAAATGACATTAATTGTGCAAATGATTAAAGAGTTACCGTATTTCATAAAGGTATCAACACTTTGGTGTCAAAGGGTTCTGATTTTAAGCCAAGTTTCATGATGTCACTGAACTGGACCAATACAAATGCTGGCTGTTTCAGAGGTTCCTGTTGATCAAGAGACCATGTTGTCTGAAAATCCAATCCAGTCACTGACAGACAGGTTTTTGAAAGCAGTTTGTGTTTCTTTTTGTTCTATTGTGATGTGGAACCATTTGATGTGGGAGGAAATGTGAAACCCATCTGTCTCAGTATGGGTGTGCTCATTCATCAACAACAAAAGATGTAAAGTCTTCACCAGGAAACCACTAGGTGGCCGATCACACCTTCAGATCAGTCTCCATTCACTTCACTGTAAAGCAGTTTAACTTTGTGACAGAAACAAACATGTTTACAGTTTGAACATGTTTTTTCACTAATAAGTGAATTATTTACAGTAATACTGGGGGGTAAATGCTGACATTATCCTCTATTTTAATGTTCAATGTAAAAACATGTAGCTATGGGATTTTCAGCTAAAGGATGTTGTTGCTGGGTGTGGTCCAAACATACTAGTCATGCAATTGGATCGTACATCAACATCTGCCAACTTGATAGGGGCAGCATTTCATTCTCGCAAGAGAACCCGAAGACAATGTAATCATCATGTCCAACCCTCATCTTCCAGATCCGTCACCCTTCCCGTTTCCCAGCCCTCCTTTCTTCTTTCTGCTGGTTACATGGACCAGATGGATTCAGTGAACCAGAATGAAGAGACGCGTGCATTGGCTAGTCAACAAAAAGCCCTCTCAATAATTTCAGAATTATTAACCATGGTTAAGTAATAGTTATGTCATGTTGATGAGGTTGTACAGTTTTTAAGTGTTAGTTCAGACTAAAATCGTTTAGTGAAATCTTGCAAGCTTTTTGCTTCCCAACTCCAAACAACCACAGTACATGATTTCTTCAGCCATTTTTGAGGTTTTGCATATATATTAACCAATATGTTGTTGATGCATACATAACACTAAGCAATTGCATATGAAAACTTTCATTAATAATTTGTTTTGCATTAAGTAGGGTTGAATAATGAACATTAGTTAACTTCTAACTAATAATAACTTAAATAGTACACTTAGCAATGCAAAGTAATGCATTTAAATGGCTGTTAACACATTATTTTATAGTTAAATAATGCTTAATTTTGCATTAACTAGTGCTAATAAAGGAACTCTTATTGTAAAACGTTACAGTTTTTTAAAATCATGTTTCACATTCATGTAGTTTTTATATTTAATCTCTCTCTAAATGTCCTTTATCTTTTTGTTTTAGTAGCAGTTGTGATGTAAAAATGTGACGTGATGCTAACAGTATAGGTTTCAGCTAAAAACAAAACAAAAAGAAAAAAACAACTTGTATTTCAGTTTTAAACAGTGAATCCATCATGTCTTTGTTGGTTCAGAAAGAACAACATCCAGACAAACTAATGGCATCATGAGGTGTCTAGTTCCTGACACCGTAAATCTAGCCGTAAATCCTCTGGACTGTATTCTCAATAAGCAGGTGATGGGTGACTTATAGCCAAGTTCTTATGCCGCATTCACACCAACTGCGATATGAGTGTCAGGGACTGCCAGTTTCAACGTTAAGTCGTGTGATCTGAGCATTGGGTGTGTCCCGTTGGTCTTGTAGCAGCACGGTGAGAGTTCAAAATGCTGAACTTTGGTAAACACAAAGAAGTTATTTTAGAACTCAGCTTTGGCGCATGAGATGTTGATGACACAATCAGTGGGTGGAGTCAAATATTTGACTATGTGCATGCATAATTCTTGATGAATGTGTAACTTTGGACATGTGTTTGCGTAATTCTTGGTTTGTGTGTAACTTTGGACTTGATTAATTATTGATTTGTGTGTAACTTTGGACCTGTGTTCAGCAGTTCCTGATTTGCATGTAACTTTGGATTTGTGTGTGCATATTTCTTGATTTGTCTGTAACTTTGGATGTGTGTAATTTTTGATTTGTCTATAACTTTGGTTTTGTGTTTACTTAATTCTTGATTTGCGTGTAACTTTAGATTTGTGTGTCCGTCCGACCGGTCCAACAAAAAGAACACAAACAAAATTAATATTAATAAAGTTTAGTTTAAATTACAAAAGGGGCTTATACCAACATACATTTTGTGTTCCCTATGATTTATAACCCCCGATTGTAAGAGTAAAATCTGTCTAATACAAGAGGCTCTCGGCTCATATCTGTTTGATCAGCTGTTGGACAGGACAAGTTTAAAAAAAAAAAAAAGATTGCACACTTGGAAGCAGAGGCACGTGTCTATTTTAGGTGTGTGTGTGTGTATGTGTGTGTGTGTGTGTGTGTGTGTGTGTGTGTGTGTGTGTGTGTGTTTGGGACTTGTGCCTTTTAGTGAAGTTTTTATCATTCTTATTTTTTTCTCTTCAAGAAAAAGCAACAGCTGTTTTTTCCGTGGAAGCAAGGAAGGTGACTCTGGCCAGGTAACTTGATGATTTTGATAAACCCTCAGAGTGGTAATTTCTTTTTTTTTCTTCTTTCCTCTAGGGCTTAGTCATGGAAGTACAAGAACTTACAGACCTGGTTACACGACTGCAAGCTGAGAACGAGAGGCTGTGGCAGCAACAAGCAGCAGTTTCTGGCCCTAGCGTAGCACCTGCCACTTTGGCAGGGCCTTCAACCAATCCACCAGTCATAGAGAGACTGTTATATGTCCCTAAAGACAGAAGATGTCCCATGTTAAGAGGACGGACTGGTATTGGGCTTACAGAGTGGCTTGAGGAGGTGCAGGCTTGCATGAGGCCTCGCCATTTAAGCATAGTTGACCAGGTGTTCTTTTTGTCCGATCACCTGGAGGGGGAGGCGCGCAGCGAAATCAAGTACCGCCCCAGTTCTGACCGTGAGGACCCAGCAAGGGTCATTGCAGTGCTGCAGGAGTTATATGGCTGCACTGACTCATGTTACCCTGCAGGAGGCCTTTTTTCACGACTCTACTAGAATTCTCCCTGGCTTTAATGGGCCTGATGGGATCTGTCAAGGGAGCTGCACCTAGTGGTGTTCCAAATGCAGAGGGTCTGTTGCGGGATCAGTTTGTGGAGCATGTTTGTGATAGTACATTACGGTGTGAGTTGAAGCAGTTTGTGCGCCGGCAGCCCACCACTACGTTGTTAGAGGTTAGGAGTGAGGCAATCAGGTGGGAGCGGGAAGGTCTACCAGGAGGGGTGCGGAGTCGTAGTTACTCGGTCCCGTCAGTTCCAGGGTTCCAGTGTGGTGTTGGAGGTATGCCCCAAGCAGCCCCCCAAGCATCAGAGTTATTGGAGATAAAGGAGATGTTAAGGCTCCAACAAGAGCAGATTCTCCAGATGTCTCGAGACCGTTCACGTCTGCAGAGTTCTAATCAGACTAGCCAGCCCTCCCATCGTGGGCCCCCATTTTGCCCAAGATTGTAATGGAGTGCGGGTGGCTCCCTCAGCCGGTCCAGTTCTGCCTACCCACCGCAGACGCCAGCGCGATAATGGCGCACCACAATCGGAAAACTAGTGCCCACTGAGTTGCAGAGCCACAGCTCGGAGGGGGCAGCCTCTGGCTCCAGAGGGGACTTGGATGGCCTTTTCGCCTCCTGTCCCCATTTAGAGGTGTGCATGGGGGTATCCCCATTTCATTTTTGGTGGATACTGGGTCTATGGTATCCACCATCACAAAAAGCTTCTTCAAGCAGCATTTTGAGCCATGGGGGCAAGAGCGACTTCGTTCCTGCCATTGGCTACAACTGAGGGCAGCGAACGGGCTATACCATACCTTGGCTGGAGTTAGAAGTTAGGCTTTGTGGCAAGTTGTTGCCACAGTGTGGTGTTTTTGTCGTGAAGGATCCCCCCGGTGGAGGACCTATGCAGGTACCTGGTGTCTTGGGGATGAACATCATCTGGCGCTGTTACCAAGAGCTATTTGCCCAACATGGCAGTGCTCTGTTTGGACAACCTGAGGTATCCACAGCCCCAAATGTAATTTTAGGTGGCCTGCAGCAGTGCCACCACACTCAAGCACAGGGAAGCCCCAGTGCTTTTAAAGTAAGGACTCGTGGTCAAAGGCCTTGCTGGATTCCTGGTGGCGTCCTGACGGTCGTTGCCACAACCTGTGCGGAACAGTGCTCGGGCTCAGTGGTGTTGTTCGAGCCATGTAGCTCAGGCCTCCCCGCAGGCCTTTTAGCACCCCCATCATTGGTAAGGGTAGATCAGGGGACAGCTTACATTCCCTTCATCAATGTTGGGTCCACCACTGTGAGAATCTACCCACGTACCCTAGAGGGCCCGCTGGCCCCAGTTGGGGTTGTGAGTTTACCCAAGGAGGTGACTGAGGTACCATCAGGGGCAGCCCTGGTGGCGGCTCAGGCAGCATCTACCCTGCCTCCGGCACAGCTCGTGTCAGTGAACCTCTCTCCACTTTCTACGGAAGAGCAAAGAAAGGTCCAGGCCCTCCTGGAAAAATATTCAACTTTTTTTTTTTATGTATAAGGGTGACTTGGGGTGCACAAGCTTAATCACTCACATTATTCCCCTGGTGGATGATGCTCCGGTCCGGCAGCGCTACAGGCGTATTCCTCTGTCGGACTATGAGGCAGCAACAGAGCATATTGACAACTTGCTTCATTCCCAGGTGAGAGCAGCGGGCCCTTTGCGTCCCCAATTGTTTTGATTCATAAAAAAGATGGTGGTCTTCGCCTCTGTGCGGACTTCCGACAGTTGAATAGCAGGACCAGGAAGGATGCTTTTCCCCTTCCTCGCATAGAGGAATCCTTGGATGCCCTGTCAGGGGCTCGTTGGTTCTCGACTCTGGACTTGGCCAGTGGCTATCATCAGGTCGCAGTTGCAGAGGCGGATCGCCCCAAGACTGCGTTCTGTACACCGTTCTGCCTTTTTGAGTGGAATCGCATGCCCTTCGGCCTTTGCAATGCCCCTAGCACCTTTCAGCATATGATGCAGCGGATGTTTGGTGAACAACAAGGTCAGTTCCTGCTGTTGTACCTCGACGACATTGTAGTCTTCTCTTCCACAGACGACCAACATATGGAGCAATTAGAGCTAGTGCTGGAGAGGCTGCAACAGGAGGGGCTTAAGGTTAAACTCACCAAATGTGCTTTTTTCCAGCGACAGGTGCATTATTTAGGGCATGTGATTTCAGATCAAGGAGTCTCTACAGACCATGGTAAAGTGGAGGCAGTGGCTAACTGGCAGCCCGCTACCACAGTGTTCCAGCTGCGGTTGTTTGTTGGCTTTGCCAGCTATTATAGACGTTTTGTGGAGGGGTTTGCTAAGTTGGCTGCACCTTTGCACCGGTTGTGGCAGAGCTGGAGGGCACCAAGATTCGGAAAAGATCAGAACGTGGCATAAAGAACCACTGGACTGAGGAGTGCCAGCGCAGCTTCGAGGCTTTAAAAGCCAAGCTGACTACAACCCCCATGCTGGCCTATGCAGATTTCTCTTGCCCTTTTATTTTGGAAGTTTATGCCAGCAATGGGGGGCCTCAGAGCAGTCCTTTCACAAGAACAAGATGGTAGGGTGTGGCCAATAGCCTATGCTAGTCGAGGCTTGCAGCCCACCGAGAGGAACCCCATCAACTACAGCTCCATGAGACTTTTGGCACTTAAATGGGCTGTTGCAGAGAAGTTCAGGGAGTACCTTCTGGGACAGAAATGCGTTGTCTATACGGACAATAACCCCCTCTGCTATTTGTCCACTGCCAAGCTTGGTGCCATGGAGCAACGGTGGGCAACTCAGCTGACTGTGTTCCACCTTGAGATAAGGTATCCCTCAGGGTGTAGCTACAAGAGCACAGACGCTTTGTCACTGCAGCAAGACCCTGACATGCAGGCCTGGGAGGCTGTCTTCCCAGGCAGCAGACTGCCCAGGTCAGTGCAACAAAGGCAGGCAGGCGGGGGCTGTTCGTACAACCCAAGCCACAATGGCTGCTCTGCCCCATCACAGCCCTCGGACATCGCTGCGCTCCAAAGGGATGACCCTGTCTTGAAGGAGCTTTGGCCCTTCTGGGAACGGCAGATTCGTCCAAACTCTGCGGAGCGGGTGCAGTTGTCCCCACCCACAGTGGCACTGCTTCGACAGTGGAACCGTTTGGTTGAGCAAGGCGGGGTCCTTTACCGAAGACTCTTTTGTGATGATGGGGGCAAAGTAGTGTTGCAGATTGTGCTTCCTTGCTCTTTGAGGGAGGAAGTTTTGACAGTAGTTCATCAGCAGGTTGGTCATCAGGGTATAGACAGGACTCTTGACCTGGTGCGTCAATGCTGTTCTTGGCCTGGCATGTCATCTGAGATGGCAGACTGGTGCAGCCGGTGTGAGGAGTGCCAGGTGTCCAAAGCCACTCGTCCAACAGCCCGTGCCCCTATGGGTCATTTGCTGGCCTCTAGGCCAAATGAGATTGTGGCCATGGACTTCTCAGTACTGGAGCACACCGTAAGTGGTATTGAGAATGTTTTGGTCAAGACTGATGTCTTTAGCAAGTACACTCTGGCTGTTGCCACTCAAGATCAGCGCGCTACCACAGTGGCCCAGGTCTTGGTCACAGACCAATCAGGGGCGAAGCTTTGAGAGTACCATAATTCACTAGTTATGTGATCTTTCTGCGGTAGAAAAATTGCGCACCACACCTTACCACCCAGAGGGCAACAAGCAGTGTGAACGGTTCAACAGAACCCTACACGATCTGCTTAGGACCCTACCAGGCTCCCGGAAACGAGACTGGAACATGTGCCTGCCACAGCTCCTGTATGCATACAACACGAATCCCCACCAGTCAACGGGTGAGTCGCCATTCTTTCTCATGTTCGGACAGGAACCAAGGCTTCCGGTCGACTTCCTATTGGGGCGGGTCCAGGAGCCAGTGGTGGGCACTATTCACAATTGGGTTCAGGAACATCAAGCTCGGCTCCAACTGGCGTTTGAGGACACCAGGGACAGGCTGCGAGCCGCTGCTGATCGCAGGAAGAGAAGCCATGACGAAGGGGTAAGGGACTCTCCTCTAGCAGAGGGGCAGCTGGTTTTGGTGTGAGACCTTGGGTTCAGAGGGCGACAGAAAATCAGGGATTTGCGGCACCATAGGGTACACAAAGTGTTGAGGGCACCCAAAGAAAGGGGCTCGGTGTACACTACCAAGAGATGACCCCATTGAAGGCCGTGCTACAACGAGAACAAGGTCAGGAGTCTGCTGCAGACCCCCAGAGCCATTCCCCCCAGAGGTCCCCCGAATTACAAGACGACCCATTGGAGAATGGGAACTGGTTTGTGGTGAGAGAACATTCGAGTGAGGCAGTGGAAAACACAGGACCTGATTAGCTGCTTTGGCAGGTTGAGGCCGCCTGAAGTTCGCATGAAGCTGTCATTTGGCTGATGTCTTGGTTCATTCTTGGCCAGTACATTACATCCCTTGCTCTACGTTTACACTTGACTTCTCCAAGGTGACCTTCATGTATCTTTTGAAGCATTTGTTTGCGCAGAGAGGTTGGGATAACGAACTTGCTTCATTTTAACACTATGTCTTCCGCCACTGCGAGCTCTGCTCTGCAGTTCCAGAAGTCTTGTATTTTTGAAGGGCAATCTTTTTTGTTTTCTGGCCATCCTTTGATTATTGTGCTTTTTTGTTTTTGTTTTCTTCTGTTCCAGAAGACTCCTAAGGGGTGTTGTTAGGGTTGCCAGTTGTGGAACAAACTTAGCAAGGTAAGTTACCATCCCCAAGAACTGTCTGACTTCATATTTGTTGGTAGATCTTTACATGTTGTTTATTGCTGACGTTTTTTTGGGGTCTGGCCTTACTCCCTGTTCACTGACAACATCTCCCACAAAGGCAAGTTTATTCACTCCAAACTCACATTTGTCTTTGTTTAGTTTCAGATTCATTTCCCTGGTCTTGTCCAGCACTTGTCTCAGTCTTTTGTCGTGTTCTTCTCGAGTAGCTCCCCAGACAATAATGTCATCCATCATGGTCTCTACTGGTATGTGTTCGTAAATCATGTGTATGGTCTAGTGATAGACTTCAGGTGCAGATCGAATCCCATATGGTAGGTGAAGAAACCTGTACCTACCCTCCGGTGTGTTGAATGTGCAAAGTTTTGAACTCTCTTCGTCTAACCTCGGCTGCCAGAAACCTGACGAAGCATTCAGTTTACTAAACCACTTAGCTCCAGCAAACTGTGCCATGATTTCTTCTCTGGTTGGCAACATGAAATGTTCTCTTCTGATTACTTTGTTTAAATCTCTTGGGTCCAGGCATGTTCTGAGAGCACTTGTTTTCTTTTGTATAACAACCAGTGAGCTGACCCTTTCGGTTGGTTCAGCTATCTTCTTGATGACCTTTAGTTTTTCCACTCAAAGGTTAGTTAGTTTTTACCTGTCAAAGGTCACATTCTATGTGGGTACAAAGTACTCAAACCTTGTCATCAATTCTACCAGAGACAGGTTAGCTTCATCCAGCTGACAGTTATTATATATATCCAAAGCATCTTCTCCAATGACATGCAACAGGATATTAGCCTTAAGCGTTTCATCACCGTTCCCTGCTCCACTTGCTGCCAAATAAATGTTGAATCTTTGCTTAAAACGTTTCCAGTTAACAACAAGATTGCCTGTCAATTGCATGGAAATGGGCCGACTTAGCGTTTCCATGACGGGTCGGGGTATTTGGGCATCCACAGTCCTCTGTTGCATCCAAATCAGGAGCTAACGCCTCTTCTTCATTTACGTCTGCCTCTGCCCCAGCTTCTCTGTTGCTGCTGCTCGTAGCCATCACGTGATGTAGCACACTCCATTAGCATGTTGCTCCTCAGAACTTTTCACCACAAGACAAAGAGTTCTTCTCCTTTCTCTTGCTGCTCACTTCTGACACCATGTGTTGTCTTGCTTATCCTCAACCAAGCAACTGTGGCGCTATGGCTGTGGTTTACAGACTTTAATGAACAGTATTATATTTACTATGCTACACGATGCATGGCTATCTCCCGTTAGCTACCTGGCCAACATACGTTGGTTTGTATATGTGACTACTCGTCTAGCCTGCTGGGTAATCTGGCTTGCTGGGTAATGCAGTTCTACATAAACTAACTTCAACACATAGTCAGTACTCTGGAGACGGCTCCCACCGCTGACCAGAGGGGGAGACAGAGCACCAACTCCTTACAGCCATCATGTCAGGTGATTGTTTAAAGAGGTCCCCACTTTCTTTAAATGAAGGATAAAATGTATGTAAGCGCTTGTGATATTTTGAATAATTGAATCTATTTAAAAAACAAATACATTTTGTACAGGTCTGACTTTGACCCATATTTCCTTTTGTTTCACTTGCATATTAAGAGTGAGAATAAACCAAAAGACTGGTCACTCAAATATGTTGAACTTTATTTTTTTCATCATAATCTACAAATGTCACAACAAAACATTTTTCTCCCTTGAAAATGAATTTTTTATCTTGATTGCCTTTGTTTATAAGCCCACTCACCACGAAAAGATGCAGGCCTAGAGAGGAAGGTACTAGACAAACAAAATTAAAACCACCAGACAAAAAGCAATAAAAAAAAGAACATGTACATCTTTGTTATGTAAATCACCACATTTTGGGTTCTATTAGCACAATAGCTATTCCGCTTAACTGGGCCCTGTGACTGTGTCTGTAGGGTTAGCTTCAATATTAGCTTGGGTATAAAGAGGTTGACAGTAAGTTCAACCTAACTCAGAAAAAACTCCTTACATTACAATGACAACATTATATGTGATCAAATGTCAACAACTTTATTTAACATAAGAGAAAACATGACGCTTTATAAATTCATCTATTTTGTTATGTTGTATTTTTTAAATGTGTCTATAAAGGCTACAACATGATAAATTAGGAAAACAGGAATAAGACATTCAAACTTAAAGAAATGGGCCGTTCAGTTCATACTAAACGCGTAATATGGGAAATATGTTTTTCCTCTTGTCTAAATGTCACTTGCACCACTTTACATATTATGAGTAAAACACCAAGTACTTACCAATAAAGATTTAGGGTGTAAATAGTCCACCGTTGCGTTGGCTTGCTGGGGACTTTAGCTAAAGCGTTGGTGTTAGCATGACCAATCACAATCTTACTCATCAGAAGAAGAGCGAGCACTGATGTCATCATGGTGCACCCCGTGGAACTGCTAAGTGGAATAGATTAAACACTTTTTGCGTGGCGAGATGTGAAAATGAAAAGGTCATCTTCATTGGCTTTTTCACTTTAACTATGTGTTAATTATGTGTAGAAGTAGAAAATAAAAATACAGTTTGGAGGATTGATTAATCATTTTATTTAAGAGACAAGGAATGCAGTTACACTGAGAAAAGGAAAAGCCATGTCTTTTCGTCTATTTTTACTGTCAAAATTGATATTTCTAAATGAATTTTTGTAAAAAATTTACAAGAAAACTTTTTGAAAATTAAATGTCAAATGCCATTTTTAATTAAGTTATAGAATGAGGGGTGTTGGAGAAGGAAAAAGAAAAAACATTCATAGGATTGAGTTGTCATTTTATTTTTAAGTGAACTTATGCAGCTATATTATGAAAATGAAAAAGCATTTCTGGTATTGATTTTTATTTAGAAATATGTGTCACATTCGCTTCCATAAACATTATCCATGTCTTTCATGTATTGTAAATGAGATACAGTCAATATTTCCATGTAGCAATAAGGCTAAAAACGTTTGAAGGTAACTCCTCCCACAAGCATCTAGAATGTCAAGTTTGAACACATGAACACATTTTTGGACAAGCGTCGATCAGCAAATTTGACAAGAAAAGAGAGGTGTCCGGCAAGAAGTTGACACATGAAGCACGTTTTGTGTGAACTAAGGCAGCATGAAAGTCCCACTCCAATCACCTTTTGATCTATTTTCAAAGTGTTCCCTGCGGTCTTTAATTATAATAACGCAATAGGACATCGTTTCTGCAGAGCAGCAGGAGTTCATCAGAAATTTGCCTCTGAGTTGTGGGTGGGACTGTTGGAGTCAATGGACACAGAGTTATCCCGCCATTGCTACATCACATCCTTCTGTTTAAACGTTCTCTGGGTAGCTTTCAGCCCTTCACAACCTCAGCCTAATTTTACCAGTGCAACAAAAATGGTATGCAATATTGGAGCTAGCCAGTCGTACAGTTTTGATCCAGATTCCAGCTAAAACAAATGACGAAAATAGATCTATTTGTCTGAAAGTGGATGAATCAGAATGGAGCAGAGCAGGGAGCCTGTTGTGTGCCAATTGTAGTTTGTAACAACTACAAGCTTCTTCAAACAGCATTTTTCTGTATGCTCCTTATTCACAACAAATCGCACAAAGAAATACTCTGAAACACAATTTTCTTTATTTATGTCTGCCATCATGAGAAATATTCAATAAGATCATGTTAAAAACAAAAAAAACAAAATTTTCATTGGAGTGGGTCTTTAACATCCTTATAATTGGAGCTGATTGGCTCCTTTCATTACCTGTCTCCCCTGAGATGTACAGAAATGTCCAGATACTATGTGACAGTTATGGTAATGCCATTACATGCGCAGTAGGAGGATGGGCAGTGTTTGTCGCTGAAGCTGTCAGTGCCTGCAGCACTGCAGCTAACTGTAGCTGACAAAGCCCTATGACAGTACAAGACTGCAGGGAACTTCCCCTTAAACAGCCAACAAACAAGGTCAACCAGCTGTCATCATGACTTTTTCTGCATTTTTTACAAAGCTTTAACAGAATACTTAAGGGTTTTCTTTAGGTTTCACAAGCTTTTGATGGATTTTAGAAAATCTGCTGCTAAATTGTATTTTCATTTATCTGCTTTTTTTTTATGTCATAATTATTCTCTTAAACATATTGTGGCTGGATGGCTCAGTTGGGTGTGTGAAGGACTGGTGCATGGGAAACTCCCCAATTCCCAGGGGACACGATGAGCTAAATCCAGTGTGACTCCTAGTGCCCATCTGCGTAGTCTCAGAGGGGCCTGGGTCTGGATCTGCCTGTGCCGGTCCCCAGCCCAGATAAAATACAGTGCCAGATAGGGTATCCAGCCATAATAATTTCTGTCAAACAAAGTGTGCGGATCAGTGAAAGCTGATTCATTGTGGTGACCCATGAAGGGATGCCAAAAAGTGAACAACATTCTATTAAATATTTTATATATATATATATATATATATATGAAAGAATTATATATTAAAAAAATAAATATTAAAAAATAACTTTTTACATTTTGAAAACACTGTGTAAATATTTTTTTAAAAACTGTTTTTTTTGTATGTGATATAAATTCAAAAAAAGTTTGAGATGTGGAGAAAGTGAATGACTTTTGAAAATATTTATGGACTTACACATTATAAAAGTTTTCACAAGCAAATGTGCAACTATTTTCAGCACCATGACAACTGAACACCATCTGACAGTCCAGTGACAGTACATGACAACTACACTGAGTGACTCCTAGCCAGGAAGCTAGGTACAGGAAGTACCCACTGGCTGCTTATTTAGGTTATAAACTGACCAATCAGATGCCTATTTAAAAGTATGTGGTCTCACGCAGTGTTGAATAAGTTACTTCCAAAAAGTAATTGATTACCTTACTTGGTTACTGGATAAAAACGGAAATTACTTTACTCTTTACCAGGGCTCTAAATGAACACCCGCCCACCTGCCAAATGCAGGTAAAACTTTTATTTAGCGGGTAGAACAACAATTTCAGCAGCCACTTTGGCAGGTGAGACATTCATCATCTCTGACACGGGGCTCAAACTCACAACCTTGACTTTTAGCTGTCTGCTTTCCCTTCTCACTTGCCTTCCACAAACATCCATCACAGAGTTTGTTCAAACATTTAATTCTGACTTTGAGCAGATTTAATGCTCACATTTGCTGCAGCAGCTGGTGCATTCAGGGACTGCATGGAATTTCCACATTTATGCGCTTTCATTTAGAGCTTGCTTTTGCTGCATTCAGGTGCGCTGGTAATTTCTAGCATTGGCTCACACTGATCTCTGCCAACACAAAACACACACTTGTTGCTTCATGTCATTGTTAGTCTTTGAAATGACAAAGATTCACAACTACAACACACTGATCTGTAAGAACACACACAACACGGCAAAGCGTTGCACATTTTTCCAAATATGCATGTTTTTTCTCTGCATGACATTAAAACATTTTAAAGTAATTATTTTATTGTTTATCACTAGTTTAAATCTTTATGGAAGCCTATTGCATTCAATAAAAAAGGATGGTCTTCTTTTTTACTTTAATGCAAAACGCTTCCATAAAAATTATATCCGAAATTGTTTTTTCAAAAATCTTACAATTCCGACTGTAAGCCACAAAGTTGACTACACCCACAACGTGAGCGCCCAGCAGGTCACCCACAGACTTTACTGCTTGGTGTCCAATATTGTCATCGAGATTGACAAACAAATAAACAGTTGATATTGGTCCATATTTAATACTTCCCCAACGTTTTGCTGTGTAATGTTTGTAGATCAAGTCAATGCTTTATCTACAGATTTGTGTTCATAAAGAAGAAGTTTCTTTTGTTAAAATAAAATTACATTTCTGTAACATTATAAAACCTGACATAAGATTCCACTTTCATGTATTACTAGTGTTTTATTGTTGTAAGAGAATAATCATTATCTTTAACATTTTATAAATAAAGGGAACAACTGTTTTACTTTGAAATACACACATTTTTTTCCTGAGTAATGTTTGACTGGTAAACTTTGGATGTTACGGGCCACCCCGGCTAGTGACCAACAAAGTTCATTTAGAGCCCTGCTCATTACCTATTTGAAAAAGTAATTTATAATACTCGTTACTTTACATTTTTCCACTCATACACAAATTCTCAAGCAACAAACAGCTTTGCACAAACAAGATCCTCTTGTCTTTCATTTAACAGAGCTCCTTTAAAAAACAGTTTTAATCTCAGTAGGACTTATCCAGTTTATTAAAAGTAAATAAATAAAATCAAACAAAATAATATAAAACTATATTTTAAAGCAATAACCTTGTGCAAGATATGTACATGGTTCAACACATAACCTGCTTCATTTGAATTCAGACAAAAAAGTGTGATAAATGACACAAAAATAAGTTACAACATCTGTGGTCTATACAGCTCAAAGTCAGATGTGAAAAAAACTGTTACATCTTTATTCATGTCTATCAAATCTGAAACCAAGCCAGTTTTTTTTTTTCAAAACACAAAGAACTATGAAATGCCTCCATTTTCATTTTGACCAACTTTATGTTTTCCATTACAATCAGTTCTGCACGGCTGCGAGTCTACCAAACTATGCACCCACCCCACAGCCGCGGAGCGCAAACTCATATTGACCAGTCTCGTGCAGCTTTGAAAGAAAAAGAAAGAAAGAAAGAAAGGAAGAAAGAAAAAGTGAATAAACATAGAAAAGAGGCGGATCTCTGCTCTGCCACTCACCTGCTGCTTTGTGGAGATGACAGGACTCCTCGCAAGCATCTCTTTTTGGCTCATCTTTGAGCCAGTTTGGCTGTAACAATGAGTGCATGTCTGTACTTTGACCGATCCCCAACTCTGCGTGCATTTATGTGCGTGTATGTGCCCATTACTCCGTTTTGTTTTAATTATTTTTTTTTATTTTGTTTTCATGTAAACGAGAGAAAATGTCAGATCCTACAAAACCTAAGTGAAGAAGTAACGAGGGTTTCTGTAGTCCTGACACAAACACACACGTAAAGTCTTACATAACATCATTTGAGCACAGCTTAATACAGTGCATTCCAAATTATGATTGAAGTGTCAAAAAGATTAAATTCTTTGCTTTTCAATGAAGCTCATGGATGACATTGTGTCTCTTTGGATCACTGAAATCAATGTCAGACACCTGTGATCATAGTGTTCCAGGTGAGCTCAATTAAAGGAAAAACTACTAAAGAAGGATGTTCCACATTGTCAAGCAACTGGAAAGAAAAAGGATCTCTGCTGCTGACGAGAGAAATAGTTCAATGTCTTGGAAAAGGTATGAAATCCTTGTTAAATTCTGGAAAACTGAAGTGTGATCATCTTACTATTAAGAGATGTGTGTCTGATTCAGTTCACACACGTGTCAATCAATCAGGTTAAATAACAAACCGCTCCTTTTAAAGGACTCGGAGGAGCGCCTCCTCTAGGTCACTCGCTGTAACTTCTGTTATTTTCTTTTGGAGGCAGCGGCCTCTCTAAACGTTCGGTTACGTTCGGTTTCATTCGGTGATGTTCCCTGTATGTGTCCGGGCAGTGGGAGGGGCTCAGTTGCCATGACAATGACGTCAGCGTTGGTGTCAAGTAACCAAAGGTCAAAATAAAGACAAGTCCGTGAAAACGAAAGAAAACTTTGGCTGCTGAGCTCAGAACCGGACCGAACCGGAGCTGGCAGCTGCCCCCCTCGCACCGAGCAACCTTCTGCGGGCTTGTTGGAACACAGCCGGTAAGGGAACGTGAGGGGGGTGTAGGGGGGGTTCTGATGACGAGCTAACAGCTAGCTTCAGCGCGTTAGCCGGAGCTCCGGGCTCTGCTGGCCCGCTCCCGGCCGGCCGCTGCTCCGCCTGTTCCCGCGTCTCCCGGAGCGGAGCGTTCTGGTGTCTGTGTCCGGCTCGGAGTTCACCCTGCTGCGGGAGTGAAAATAAAGAGAGCTCTGCTGTTTCACACCGAAAACTCACCTGTTTCCCTCTCCAAACTCAGCTCACTGACAGGTTTTCCGCTGAGCTGAGCTCATCTGGACCTCCACATGAAACTTCCTAAACTTTACTGATTGTGTGGACGCGCGATGGGACATCTACGGGCTTGGAAAGACCAAAGTTTTTGATTGAAAGCAGAAGCTGTGCTGGGGTCGGTTTCAGGCTGTTGGAGATGTGTCCTTCTCACCAGGAAAACAGCCATGTTAGTTTTAGTTCTCACACCATCAGTGCTGACTGGGGCCAGCCTCCAGCAGCTTTGTTCAATAGTTTGTCAGGTGATCTGGACAGAAATCCCCTTTAAGTGGTTTCTCCTAACTGTACTCCCTGTAACAGGAGGAGGAACTGTGTTTTCCTGACAATGGCAGACGTTCATCCAGTATGTATCCGTCAAAGCTTCACACCGCTGTCCATCCTGTGGAAGTGGAGGATGCTCCTGGCTGAACGGGAACAACGTTCTGCAAATGTGATGAAGGTCGCGCTTTGGCACTTTGGGGTTGTAAACATCCCCGACTGGAAGCTGTGTCTGCACAGAGCTTTCAGTCTGATGTTTGCAGCTGCAGGTTGCTTCGTTCTCCACAGACATGACCGGATCCTGCGTCTGTTTGCGTCTCAGACCTTTGTGTTGAAGGTCAGCTTGTGGTGAGTGCGTGGCGGTTCAAACTCAGGTCCTGTAAACATCCTACACTCAGCTGGAATCAGCCGCAGAGGTGGCTGAGAGAAGGTTGTTTACCTGCTCTGGTTGAGAGTGACCTGCACAGGAAGATGGCTGATGGCATCCAGGACAAAGATGGCGGACCCAGGCAGTGTTTCCATGGAAACAATTCTGAAAGACTCAAACGCTCAGGTTTGAATGTTTTTTTTTTTTTTTTTTTTTTTTTTTTTTTCTTCCACAAATGAAACTGTTCTGTGGAGTTGAAGTGCTGTTGAAATGATGGGGCAGTTTGGACCTGGAGGTGTTTCTGCTTTGGATCTGCTGCTGGCCTCTTCTCTGTCACAGTTTACAGGATGACTCACAAGGTGAACACACCACCTGCTGCGCTGCAGCTGCTAATGAATACAAATGTACCTGGCAGATTGCTCAGTCCCTACTTCATTGTGTTTGTATTGTTATGTTGCTGTTGTTGTCTTCCCCCAGCAGGCGAAACAAAGGCAACGTTACAGTGAATCCTGACGTTGCTGTTCGTGTCAAAGCTGGAATAGAAACACAGAAACCGAGGGCTTCTGTCTTTTGGAGCTTCTCTAACACGTCGGCTCCCACCATGATGAGATGTTGTTTTGTTGACCTTACATTCCTGAGTAGATGCTTCATAAACCAGAGAAGTTAAAGTTTATAAAATGTCCAGACCCTTCTGGATCTGACATGAAGTGACTTATGTCTTGAGCTTCATTGATGAAAAACAGGCATCAGGTGAACAGTGGTTGTAGGTTCAGATCCAGAGTGAGCTTGGTTTCAGCTCCATCAAGCTTTCTTCGTCTTTCTCATCACTCAAACAACCGGCTACAAAGGGTTGGATGGTAGGTCTACCAGCCCATTTCCTGCTTTGCGGGGGGGGTCAATGACCAGCCAAGAGTGCTTTAATGATCTTTAATAAAGCTGTGCCCCCCTCCCTGCTCAGCTGCCTCCTCAAAGAGTTTAGCTCTGCATAGACCTGGAATAAGTCTCCATTTGGATCAGAGGAAAAAGGGGCTGGAAGGAGAAGCATCTTCAGGCCTCATGATCCTCTTTATCTTGCAGCAGCAAAATAACAAAGCATTAAGATTAGTTTTTTTGTAGATGATGGTGAAAGCTGTTTGTCATTAAAGAGATGTATGTATGTGTTCAAGTGGGGATGAAATAAAACAGTAAACTTGAGTGAGAAAATTATTTTATTTGTTCCCTCTTTTAAATGTTTAACCATCAAAAGAAAATCTCAAGTTCTGTGTGACCACCAGCAATTTGCAGACTTTATCTAATGCTCATTACCCCTCCCATACCATAGCAAATGAAAGGCATCATAAATCACCAGGAAAAATGCCGTAACTATAATGTTTTGGACATCAAAAATGCTGTTTCTTTTTTTTTAAACACACTTCAAAAGTAGCACATAATTTATGCTTCTTCTGTTGTCCAAAGACAGCTGTTTTACGAGACAAATATTTGTGCCATTTTGAAAACGTAGAAAAAATGTATGATGGGCAAAATGCAGTGGTTTAGAATCATAAAACAGACAAGATGCTGGAAGTTTATAATCATCAGTCAAGTGTCAATGTTAGTCTAAAGTGGGCGGGGCCTGTCCACACACTCAGATGTTACAAACATACCTGTTTGCTCCAAGAGTCTTCACATACAAACCTGTCAACATGTACACAACTACAGCTCACTAACACACCTATACATACAAACCAACACATGTAAAGCATTTCATTGTGTTATGTATATTGTTTGTGCAAAGGTGAGCTGACACCTGTGTTCAGGTGAGTGTTTATATTAAGCTGAGGTGGATGATGGAATGGAAAAAAATAAAAAGTAGGCAGAGTTCCCGCCATCCCCACACCAGGACCCAGTTGCAGAAGCAGTTGCGGCAACCAGTGCCCCCCCCCCCCATGCTGTAGGACCGATGGAGGAGATCTGCCCGGCCAAGCGCCCAGACCAGGGCCTGCAGGACCACCACAGGGCCCCCAAAACCTGAGAGCAGTGAGGTTTGGAAGCACAGAGGGCAAGCCCAACCCCAGCCAGAAGAGCAGCTCTCCCCCTGCTCCAGGGGGGCCAGCGCGAATCACTCTGTTTCCTCAGTCTGAACAAGCTCTGTGCTCAGAGTTGAACAACTGGACTAAAATATGATGTAACGTGATGTAAACAGAGTAGGAATGAAGCAACCGATGAGTCACAAAAATGTAAAGCAACAATTGCCTGTTTATCAGACGGAAAAAGGGTCCAGCTGTTCATGTTTCAGAGCGTTTATCTAAACACAGCTGGAAACGCTTCTTAAATGCTTTTCTGTGTCTCGTTACGCTGCACGCACTCTAAAAGCTACCTTTTGGCTACTTAACAGAATCGTCTTAAAAATAATGCTATAACACCACAACGAGACACAGCAACTCATTGAAATGTGGCCGGGGGAATGCAGGCTGGTCAAAACTATTTTTAACTTGATTCACACCGTTTTCCCAATAATCTAGATGTGGGATAGGAAACTCCAGGCCACAGAGTCTGCAGGATTTCCAGATATCCAAGCCCTTCTCATGACTGATTACCTAATTAGAGCATGTCAGAGCATAGAATGCTGGAATGCAGCTCTCAAGGCCTGGAGTTGCCCATCTTTGATCTATAGGTCATAAACACTTACTAGTGTACTTTCTTAGCCGTCGTCTCGTCAGTAACTGCCTTGCAGCATGCCTCAGTCACACCAAAGCAGCAGTAAAAAGTGTTGAACCTGACACTGATTTAGACGTTTAAAACTGGTCAGCGAAATATAAAGTTTGACTCAGTGAAATATCCCAACAAAGATTACACAGCGTAGGACTTCCATCATTTCTGCCTCTAGTTGCTTTGCTACGGCCTCATTATTTCTGGTCAATAAATGAAGAGATATTTAGTCATGTGGTTTTGTTAACAAGCTTTGGTTCAAAACATAAAATGTCCAGTGGACGGCCATCTGAACACAGACCAAACGCTAGTTTTAGGACTTGATCCGGACCAAATGATTTTTACCATCTGAATACACTCTCAAATGTCAGAGTCTATGCAGGGCCTTAAGCCACCATCTTTTTTCTTTACAAAGGAAAACCCTGTTCCTGCTGGTGAGGAAGAGCTCTGAGTGATGTTCTCAGGGACTCATCTGTATAGTCCTGCACGACTTGATGTTCAGGTCCAGAAAGGCACTACAAATGGCCCCAAGGAAGAGCAGTACCTGGAAGAAGCTCAATGCTATAGTCAAAAGGTCTGTGAGGTGGTAGAGAGGAAATTTTGACCTTATTAAAGACTTCCCTGAGATCAAGGTATTCAGAAGGAACCTTTTGACAGATCAGGGTACACCTCCACCACCGATGAAGTGGAGAGGCTGCCAGGTTGTATTGAGTTAAGATCTTAAAGAAGCCTAGCCCCTCTTAGAAACTGGCATCTGAAGTAACAATCACCTGTTAGACCTGGCTGCTATTGAAGACAGCGTCAATTAGAGACAATCCTCAAATTGGAAGATTTTACGAGCGCACACACGCGCACGTTTATTTGAAGCTCTCCAAGAGTTACATTTACCACTAGTTGCACAGAGGAGTCTGAAACCAGAAGAACACAGTAAATGTGTTCAGCTCCAAACAAAAGGTAACCCTGGTTTTTCTTATGCCAAAACTTCTCCTTAACAAAGATGGAGACCCCGTTGGAGAAGGGGCATGCAGGAGACGTCATGGATCAAGGAGGAATCCAGTCTGGGGAGGCAAACCAATCCAACATCCATGATCAAAAGGCAAAAACCCAGAGGAAGAAAAGGCAGATGGACACACCTAGAGGACAGACTAAATCTTAACCAGGAACAGAAAAGGTGTTAAAAAAAAAAAATAGATGCGCTGCAACGTCAGCTAGGCACAGCAAATTAGCAAACAGTGTGAGGAACTGTCACTCCTAAATACTGTGGCTCACAGGTGGGAGGAATGACAGTGATTAGGCACACCAGGTGGAGGGTGGTGGAATGGAGTGCAAGTTCACCAGAGATCTCTGCATATCTTCAGGAGTTCAGAGTACTTCAGACCTTTTGATCCATTCCAGCAGCTCTCTTTTCTTTGCTCTCTGTAATCTCAGCAGTGTGGTAACAGTCTTTTATTCTGAAACTGACACCAGGGAAGAGCACAAGTTTCTCTGTGTACAACACACGTATTTTCCTGTAGTTTCCCTTCCTTTTTGTCAGCGTAGATACTCTTCATGACCAGAAGATGGGGCCAAAGTCTAACTTTAGTAAATGAGTCTAGGATGTGGTTGGCACTCTTACCGCACAGCGAAAAGGCTCTGGTTCAAATCCTGGCTGGGACCTTTCTGTGTGGAATTTGCATGTTCTCCCCGTGCTCCTGTGGGTTTTCTTCGGGCAATCCGGCTAACTCCCACCGTCCCATAAGTTAATTGGTGACTCTGAATTGTCCTTAGGTGTTACTGTGAGTGTGTGGCCCTGTGTGACCCTGATAGCTGTCAAAAATAAACTTATTCATTAAGAAAAAGTTTTGCACAAATTAATATTTTGTGCACAACTTTGGAGGAAAAATAAAAATACAAACTTTAGTTTTATGTTTGACATGTCTGTTTTGATTACGACTTTTTTTTGGTCTTGAATATAAATTTCTCCTGTTAAATCACCGTCAAAAATACGTCACGGTGTCACAGGCATAAACATCGAGTCCCGGAGCATCCATTCTTCAAACTGCGCATGCCTGATAACGTTTATTTCTTAAAATAAAATAAATTTTAATAAAATAGAACTTTATGAATGTTATTGATCCAATAATGAGAAAATTATCTTGATAGCCATAGCTCTGTTGAAAATTGGATATAATAGAAAAACAAACAGCGATCTCCAGCTGCATTTTCTGGTTTTAGAACCAGAAGTGGAAAACAGCCTAGAAAGACGTAGCAGACGTACGACTGCACTCATTCAGTGTAAAATAAAAACATGTCTGCTGAAATGAGTTGATAATCAGAGGATAACGAAACCAAAACGGCTAAGCTAACTTGGAGCTAAAGTATGCTAACGCACAGCTGACTGTTGCGGCAGAAAAAACAAACAAAAACAGAAAATTTAAAAAGTCAGCAGGATCAGAATACCCAACTGTCTTTCTGTTTTTAATATTTTTAAACTATTGTTACGTCGGCTGTCAGTTAACCTACTTTAGCTCGGAGTTAGCTTTGCTGTCTTTGTTATTTCCATCCATTTTCTTAACCCGCTATCCCCACGGTGCTGCCAGAGTCTGTGGCGGGTGCGGCCGCCCCTCCTGTCCCGGGTTGCTGCCCGGCTAAGCGGGGATCCCCCACGCTAATTTGCCGCTGCTGGCCGGTGTTGTGCCGATGTAGGTTCCCTCTGCCAGAACCATGTCTGAGACTGGGGACACAAATTCTGGAAGGAGAAACGAATCTATGCACACACCGGCAGCAGCAGAGAGACTGCCGCCTGCTCGGGCGTTTTTATTTTCTTTAATCGTTCTCTTATTAACATCTCTTTTTTTGCCACCACTTCTGGGTCCATTTAATTGTTTTGATGCTCCACTGATGTCGCCTGGCAAAAAAAAAAAAAAAAAAAGCGGCGGGACTTGGCTGTTTATATCTTTTTTTACAGCAGAGCAACAGTAACTAGATCATTTTCCTGCCATGGGAACAATAAGATTCTAAAAAGTTTGATTCTATAATGCTTACTCAGTTGAATCGATGCTCCGGGACTCGATGTTTATGCCTGTGACCAGGGGCGGAATGCAGCAACTTTTCAGCCCGGGAATATAACGGCCAAGACCAGCCCATTTTTAGCCAAGTGAAAAATTAAGCAAGAAGTTAACATACAATATAAATGTTTAATTACAGGACTTAAAATAATCATAAATAAGAACTAACAGAAAAATAATTATAATAAAAAAGTTGTGGTTGAACAGAAATATTTAACAGGATGATTATGTAAACAAAGGCTCAATTGAACTTTTTTTTTTTTTTTTTTTACATTTGAAAAAACATAACCATACATACAGAATAACTCCAGATTCCAGACTCTACAGCATAAGTAACTGCCAACAAAGTGTGCTTGTTTGTGCAACCCTATTTATTATTTTGTTACAGTCAATGGACATGAGAATTTCTTTTTCTGTTGCCATTAGCAAGAAATGCCTCCAAGTGGTCCTGACTGAGCGTGCTCCATAGCCTGTTTTTAATTAACTTTAGTGTGCAGAAGCTTCTCTCTCATGCAACTTGAGACAGTGAAAGGGTCAACAAAAATTTGTATGCCAGCCCAATAACTGGGTAGGCCTCTGTGAAGAGGTTGTATTGTGTCAGGATGTTGTAAACACATATAACACATTTTCTGCAAGAATAGGTCCTGCTCTCAAGCTCCATGTCTGGTTCATCTCGGCCCTCATGGCCTGCCTGTGCCATCTCAGTGCCTGTCCTGACAGTGAAATCCTCCAGAGGGGACTTTCTGAACTTATCCCACTGGGATGTTAAGTTCTGTTTGTAAAGTGCTTATTGTGGCTCTCTCATCAAACCTAAGCAGACTTTTAATTATTTCTGTAAGTGCTGAGCTGGCGAATCCATTAAGCCTTATCTCTCCAAAGTTTTTAGGATCAAGACAAGCAAAATCTGAGACAAGTTGCAAGCTGCAAACCTCAAATGTATGCTGTTTGTCACAGTGTCCAGAATAACATTGTGGACATTCACCTCAAAAGCAGCTTCAGGTGAGGCTACTGGGACATCCTCTAAAAGCTCTCCTGGCATAATTTTCTTTTTTCTCACACTTTTCTCTGGAAGCACAGCCTCTTTCATTGGCTTAATTCACAAACACGTCAGCTGCTCTTTTCACTGCCTCAAAGTCTCTGAAAAGAGAATGAAAAGAGAGATGCACATTCAACAACACTGCCTGTTGTGTCTGCCAGAACTAGATTTAAAATGTGTGCATAACACCAAACATGCATCTGAGCAGGAGACTGCTGTAAAAGAAAAGCTGAAAACCCCTTATAGGGCCCTTGCATGTTTGCTGCACCATTAATGGAGTTGCCCACACATGTGTCAATGTCAATGTTAAGCTTTTGCAGGGTCTACATTTACAAGTACGGGCTGTTTAATAGGCTACTGAGGATGGTAATTAAAAAACATTTCTAGGTCAGAAGCTTGTGGATGGACAAAATAATCAAAATGTTCAGTATCATCTACACTGGCCTCTTCTTGTCCCTGTGCCTGTTGTATATCCTGGGTTGCTTCTTGTTCCTGCATCTGTGTATCCTGGGCTACTGCAGACTCACTGGACACTGTCTCTCTTTCCCTTCTCTCAGCATCTGCTTCACCTATGAAATGATATGCAATAAATTTGCAATAAAACTTAACATAATCTGATTTGCTTTATTCATTTGAAATACTTAGTGATTAAAAGTTTGAATGAATTTGTATTTTGCATAGCATACTGTGTAATTCTGATTATTCCACAGAGGTTGGAATTATTTTATAGGACCAAGCTGCTCTTTGATGAGAATTACAGTGCATGCCAGCAGAAGTGTCAACAGGAATGTGGTGTCATTAAACCAGCTCATGTGGAGGATGGGATTCACAGACCAGTGGAAAAAAACAGTTCATCTGGGAACAGAGTCCACAAGAATCTACAAATGAGGAAGGAGGCGCGAAGGACCAATCGGAGATGAAGACCCAGCCTACTGTTTGCTTATGCATAATCATTGTGTTTAAATGGATGGGTCAAAGGTCAGAGGGCGTCTTCTTCATCGTGCCTGGTGTTAGAACGTCCATTTAGACGGTAGCAGATAGGGACATTTTGAAGACCCAGAGCTCTGTCATTAGCACTCACATGTTAGGAATAAATGTTTTGGTGGAGAACTATTTCTGTTTCCAAGACCTCGATTATTGAACACGCATTTAGGCAAAATCTGTACATTTTGGCCTTCAGTCCCTCTGAACAAGCAAGCAGCAAAAAAAAAACTTTTTTTTATACATTTTAATTTGGATTTAATTTATGTGTGTGTATATTTGATACATCAGGTCACACAGCTCAAAGACATCTGTTTTCCTGAGCTAACAAAAACATTCTAAGACCCCAAAAAACACAAGGAAAATGTATTTCCATTCCATTGCTCTTGTGGATGGCTGACAGACTCGTATCAAATATGACATGTCCGGTTTTATAGGGTTAAACATAATTTTGAAAAATACCAATTTTGTATGGAGTACCCCCTAAAATGTCATTTTTCCCTTTTTTGCAAAGTTGTGCACAAAGTATTATTTTGTTCATGCTGTAACTGAACAGGAAATACACAGAATGCAGAGATTATACCGATTCCAGTTCACGAAAAGAGTGGACGTGTCTTTTTTGGCTCTCCTGATCCCAGACATTGTTGAGCAATTTTTATGCTAAACAGCAGTGATTCTGCAATAGACAGAGCTGAACATGGCACCAAAGACTGACCTGGCAGAACTTAAAGTTGCATTAGCTGACATCCAAGCCAAACTGAGCCCACTCATGGCATTGGAAGCTAAGCTAACTCCATTGTTGACATTGAAGGCAAAGCTAACACCTCTGCTGGAACTTGTGCAGGAATTCCGACGGGAAAAAATACGAAATGAACAACGGGATAATCAGCTTGACCTCCTGGACAGAAGAACGAACGACCTGGATCAACAAGTAAGAATGAATAATATAATTCTCACGGGATTTCAACTCAAACCAAGAGCTAGACCTTGAGCAGCTAACGTTAGCATAGAAGCTAGCAGGGCTGCAGCTGCAACAGCTGAGAGCATGGAGAATCAACTTGGATCTTTCTCACTTCTAAAGGGATTTCTTTGGATCTGGATAACATCGAGTTCTGCCACCCGCTTCCCAGGAGAAAGGAGTCAGATAAACCAGCGATCCTCATCAGGTTTGTGAACCAAAAGCACAAAATAGCTCTGATGAAGCAAAGAAGACTGTTGAAAGGGACCGCGATTTATATTAATCATCATCTCAGTAAGGCTAACGCTGCTCTGGCACAGCATGCCAGGCTCCTGAGCGGAAAAAGCAGATCCAGAGCACATGGGTGCTGAATTCCAGGATCTACGTTAAACCACTTGGTCCACCAGACCTGACCAAGGCAATGGTCATCACCAACATGAAAGACTTTGAGAAGTGTGTGGTCATGGACGTCTGAGCCATTAATGGATGTAATATAAAAGTCAAATATGATTTCAAGAAAATACGGTGCCTGGGATCTACCGTTGTCCCTCAGATCAACTTTGACCCTGATTATCAGCAGCTATTTCTGTCCTGCAGACAACTCGAGCTCAACTTACTTGCTGTGATATCTGCTGAAGGACAATGGACCTGACAAACAAAGTCTGCAGTCATGCAGTCTGCAGAGAACTTTATAAACTCTGTTCAAAACTGAAGGACGGCTGTTTTTCAGACAGCTGAAGATGGAATACTGTCTTGGTCAAAAACTTTAATCAAATCACCTGACTTGGTTCCCTAAGGAGTGATTCATGACTAATTAACTAATTTTTCTCCTCAATTTAAGTAATTGACTTTTTTTTATACTTGATTTAAGAAAATGAATTTTCTTTTTATACTTGGTTTAACTAAATGACTTTTCTGATGGAAATAATCTGCATATCTTTGATTTTTATTTTCTGCATATGCTACACTCAAGTTTTAAACACTATCTAAATACATAGAATTGTGACTTACTGTTACTTAAGGATGTTTAATCACCTGATTCATTGTCGGTATACTATAAATCTCTGATTATAAGTAACAAATCGGTTAATAACTAATGTAAAGTAAATGGTGTGGTCGATTCAGGGTGGGGATAAATAAGTTCGCTTCTTCCCACTACCTTTCGAGCAGTCTATCTTTTGATGCCTAATTGTCTTATGTTTTCGACACATTTTTTTTTATTTTTTATGCAAACCTATGATGATTGATTGTGTTACATTTGTGTCATTCTTACTCTTGTCTACTAGAAATAAACCATTTCTAATCTAACCTAATATGGTTAAATTGATTAAAATCATACATATGCATTGAATTAATGAAACAGATTAGTGGACAAATATTTTTATCATAAGTAACCATCTCATAAGGGCAGTTTATGGCTGCTGGATCGGCGGCGTTAGCTGCTGGATTGGCGGCTTTAGCTGCTAGATATGCCGCTGAGGACTCCACTGAGGAAGGAGACCACCGTGAAAAAACAACGGGTTAACCATGAGCAGCCACACCGCCGTTCCAGCAGCCACACCATTGATACAGCAGCCACACCGCCGTCCCAACAGCCAGACCGGCGTGTCATCCGCCATTTTTTTCTATTAAGGCAGATGAAAAAAAAGCCCTGCCCCGTTGCCTCGCAGATTTGACCAGAAATTTCGGCCAATCACATCAACCAGAAAGGTTACCGCCCCTTGAGTGACAAAAACGCCCCCTGAAACTGAGCGGGCGCTCAGAGCTCTCACCGCGCGCGCTCAGTTAGGACTGCGCGGAGCAGTTGTAAGATACGCTCGCTCAGTTATCAAACACGCACCCTTCAATTAATGGCAGAGATGTGACGCCATAGCAGTTGAGGATGATGAAAGGTGAAACACTGAAATACATCCACAAATGCAAACCTTTAAAGCAGCAAATGTAGAAAAACTAAACAAAAGGAAAATAGAAGGGGGGGGGGCTCTTTACCATAACACAACACCAGAAAACACAAAGTACAGCAAAATGAGCAAGCAAAAAAAAAACCTTATGCAGGCGCTCCACCCAGCAGTAGTCAAGACTCAACTTCTTCAAAACAACAATGCCAAATACACGGCCATGCCTGCGGTTCTGACTGCTCCCTACGTGACTATCCCACTATGATTGCTCGCGTCCCGCCCATTAACGATCTATGAGAAGACCCAGATCGTCACCTGCTGCATGTATGAGGGATCTGAGTGGTGGAAATGTCAAAAATCACCAGTGTCCAGTCTGTGATTACACAGAGCTGTCTGTAAACCCACACAATGTGACATTAACAGAGTATATTGTCATTCATGTAACTGGAGTTAGCGATTAGCCGATAAGCTAGAGTCAGCTTTCATTCAAACTCATACTCAAACTGACACTGTGTAACTTCAAGAGTCAGACAAAGTTTGTCGTTGTTGATTCTGTCCGTAATCCTTTTTATCAGCCTGTTCTGCAAACTGTAAAACGTTTTTTGATGGCAGCCTCAATATTATAGCGGAACATTATAACACTGGTGATCAGGAACTGGCCCTCTGATTGACAGATGACGTCATCTGTTATTTTCTGATTTGATTGTTTGGATTGTTGGCTCAAACCAACGTGAACCTAATTTGATTGAAAGTTGTGCCAAAGATACACATTATATATCACATATACAATTACAACTAAAATATTCATTTTGATCTTGGATTTTGGGAGAAATAGCAGGTCTCTCCGAGTCAGAGGGCTAAAGTCTGAGTCAAATCACAAGTTACTGATGTTAAAGTCCAAATAAAATCTTGAGTCACGGCCTTAAAAGTCCAAGTCAAGTCTGAAGTCATCAAATTCATGACTCGAGTCCAAATCGTGTGACTTGAGTCCACACCTCTGCCTGCTGCTGTGGAAAAACACATTTACGTTTAAGTTGGTATCGGCCCATAAGTCCTCCTTCTCGTCTTGTAACAGGTCATCTTGGCATATGGTACATAGTGTATACGTATACAGTACTCTTCTACCTTCTTTGAAGGCTCAAAGCGCTTTGCAGTTACAGTCCTATTCACACACCAGTGATGCCATTTCCCTGCCAAACACTGGTACCAACCTTCCACCAGAGGCAATGTGGGGTTTTGCCACTGCCCAGAGTCTGTATATTATCACTGGACAAAGCGAGGTGTTGACGTCACCCATAGATAATGCCTTACTCTCGACTGAGCTTGTTGTTCATCCACACCCCTTCCACTGAAAGTGGGCTTTTGGAGAAGCTGTCAATCAAACGTTCAATGTGGGGTCAGCTGCACCACATGGTTTTAGAGAGGCATTTTTTTGGTTAGTTTCAACTTGAATAACTTGCGATAAAGAAAAAATATAATAAATATAATATAATATAATCACACACTACGTATTCTTTGTGCAGCTCTCTATACTTCGCATCTTTCTCCCTGTTGTTCAACCTAAGCGTATTACTCCTTTGCCTGCCTGTGTTTTTTACTTTTGCCTGACCCGGATCCAGGGTTAACCCTACCCTTTAACTCCTATGACGCGTTCACACGTCTGCTCTGCAATGTTTTCCAACACCCCACCGATGGAAAGGAACCGGGGGACAGCTGGTGGACATCAGACAGGGAAAAGACAGTGCTTCCGCATACTCCCTGAAGTTCCGAACCTTGGCTGCCCAAACGAAGTGGTCAGCTTGTGGGCTTAAGACTGTCTACCACTGTGGCCTTTCTCAGGAGCTGCTGCGCGAAATCGCCTGCCGAGATGAAGAGTTGGACCTGGACCAGCTAATCCCCCTAACCATAAAACTGGACAATCTTTTTCAAGCCTGGAAACCCAGAGCCGCCAGGCCCGACCTCACCACAGCCTCCCAAAACCAGAGTACATCTGCTGAACCCATCCATGCAACTGGGCTCCACTCGTCTCAGCCATGAAGAGAGAAGTCGCGGCATGCGTGACCATCTTTGTTTTTACTGCAGACTGCCCAGTCATCTGCATGCTGCCTGTCCCGACAGTCCACCTAGATGGTCAGGCAGGATGGTGAGTGAAAGCTCTCTTACCTTCGAAATTTCTGTATCTCTGATAATTCAGGGGAAACTTATCGAAACCAGAGCCATGATGGATTCAGGGGCAGCAGGAAATTTTACTGATCTAGATTTTGCTACCGCAAATCACATTCCTCTGCTTCCCTGCACTTCCCAGGAGACAGTTTCTGCCATAGATGGCCGACCCGTGGGTTCAGGAAGGATAAAGTACCTGACCAATGTCAGCAGAACCATCAGGAAACCATCCATCACTTTGCCATTAAATCCTCACAATTTTGCTGTCAACCTGGAGCTACCATGGCTTGAGAGACATGATCCTACCATCTGCTGGTCGACCAAAGAAATCTCCTTTGCTTCTCCTTCCTGCCATCTTCACTGCCTTCAAGAATGTCTTGCTCCAGCCTCGCTCGTCCATCTTCCTCTGCACAACCATGCTGCAGCTACTCATCTCAGCATAAATTACTCTGACACTTCATCTGGTCCTCTACCCTCTTAGTACCATTATCTACAGGAGGCCTTCGAGAAGCGGCATGCCACACATCTACCGCCCCATAGAACTTGAGACTGCACCATAGACCTGTTATCTGGGGCCATACCCCCACAAGGTCGGGTATTTGAATATTGGCCTAACGCTGCACCACAGCCCCATTACTGACGGGATTTTCTTCACAGATTCTAGAAGTAAAAAATAGCAAATCAGTGCATTTTGAAACTTTATGATTTATTCATTGAATACATACTGAACAAATAGGAGTCTGCCAGATGAAACAACCTAATGTGGTGCATTATTAACCACTAAAGTGTTTTATGATAATTACTGTCAAAACTGGCGGCAGAGCCTGAATGATTTATGAAGAGAACTGTCATAAAAACACACGTCAGTCTTTTGTGTTCATCTTTCCCATCGGATTTGAACAGTCAGCACTGACAGCCTCAGATAGTTTGGAATCTACACTTGATTTTGGATATTCATTCAAATACAGAAATACGCCTGAATTAAAAGCTAAATCTTATGTTTTGCTGTCTTGTAGGCACAATTATCTTACTTCAGCTTGATCTGTGAATGAGCAGAAGCATCACATCTGTAATTAAAAGCATTGGCGATGTACAGATAATGCTGTTTGACAACAAAGAAGCACAGGAGCACTCACTCCAACTGAAAACCCTTAGATGAAGCAACTCTTTAAGGACAAGCAGGAAGAAAAAGAATCTCAGGTGGGCATGATCTAATTTACATTATGCAATTTTGTCAAATAAGGTTTTGTCTGAGGTTGAATTGAAAAAAAGCTTCAGAGAGACTGCCAACCTAAGCATCTGAGTTGTGACCATGTGACCACCACAGGGCTGAGAATCATGTTCCAGCTCTCGTGTTATGTTTCAGTAATGTGAATCAAATCCAAGATTCAGAAAAGCTGTGGCCTGAGATGGAAGGAGTGCAGGCTGTGAGCTGACATGAAGGTCACTGTGGCTGAAAGCAGGATTGAAATAACTGCAGCTGAGAGACACTTGATTCAAGGTCAGAGCCTGCAGCCGTGTGGCCGCCGTTATGTCAGCTGCTTTTGAGAAACTGAGCTGCTTCTTGTATGAGTGTGCAGAGGCCTGACCTGCTGCTGCTGCTGCTGCTGCTGAGTGCAGCTCTGATCAGGGTGGAACATGAAGCTGCAGGTTGTTTTTTTCCCAACAAATCCAACCAAACTCACTTTCTGTTTTTCTTCCAGGATCTGAAATCGACCGTTCCACCCTTCACTGGAACGCAGAAATGGCGAATCAATAATGGAGGGGGAAGAAAAACCTAAAAATTCCTTTGCTTGATGATAGCAGTTTTCTGCCAGCTCCAGAAGACATCGAAGGAATCACCGCTGTGACACGTGATGAGTTCAACTTGTGATGAGTTCATCTGTCACAAGGCCAACAGATTCATAAATCAGTATTTATGAACACAGCTGCAGACAGGCTGCACAAATGTGTCAGTTTATGCTCTTTTTAATATATAGGGAGAACAGATTAAAGCCTGCAGCGACCCTCCAGGCTCTCCTGCCTCATTTTTAACCCGCTACTTACAGTAAATATAATTTCCTAATGAAGAGATGCAGAGCTTTCAACATCAAGTCACATTTAAGGGTCATGTTGGCCTGTCTATCTGCAAGCATGTTTCCTTTTGCAACTGACCTCTACAATGGGGATCAAAAGTTTGGGAACCCCAGGTAAAATGTTATATTTCTGTGCAAAACGAACCCAAGGAAAGATTGAAAAATCTCCTAAAGGCATCAGTTTACAGATGAGACATTCTTTCAATATGTAAAAAAAATTAGACTTCATTTCCATCATTTACCCTTTCAAAATAACAAAACAAAATAATGGCGTGTGCAAAAGTTTGGGCACTCTACAGAATTTATAGTATACACCGCCCCCTTTGGAAAAGCTGAGACCTGACAGTGTCATGGATTGTTCACAATCATGGTTTGCAAAAAGCAGGTAAATAATCTGATCATGTGACCTCGCCCCAACAATCAGCATCATGGGTTCTTCCAGCAGTTGTCCAGAACAATGAAACTGAAAATAGTTGATGCTCACAAAGCAGGACAAGGCTAGAAGAAAATAGCAAAGCCTTTTCAGACGCTGATATCCTCTGTTCAGAATGTCATTAAGAAATGTCAGTCAACAGGAACAGTGGAAGTTAAAGCAAGATCTGGAAGAACAAGAAAAATGTCAGACAGAGCAGAAAAGCAAGTCCAAACCCACGTTTGACTGCAGCATCCCTCCAGAAAGACCTGCAGACTCTGGAGTTGTTCTACTGTCAAGAGATACTTGTACAAATATGGTCTTCATGGAAGAGTCATCAGAAGAAAACCTCTTCTACGTCCTCACCACAAAATTCAACCTTTGAAGTTCACAAATGAACATAGAAACAAGAAGGTACAGAGTTTCATGAAAAGAACCTCTGTCCAACTGTTAAGCATGGAGGTGGATCAATCATGCTCTGGGCTTGTATTGCAGTCAGCGACACAGGAAACATTTTAACAGTAGAAGAATGGATTCCACAAAATTTCAGTAAAGTTTGGACACCAACTTGATGCCATCTGTGAAAAAGTTGAAGTTGAAGAGAGGATGACGTCTAGAAATGATAATGATCCTAAACACACCTCCAAATCCACACAGTCTTACATTCAGAGACAGAAACTGAAGGTTTTACAGTGACCTTCACAATCACCTGACCTCAACATCATTGAACATCTATGGATAGACCTGAAAAGAGCAGTGTGTAACAGACATCCCAGGAATCTGAAAGAACTGGAAGACTTTTGGAAAGAAGAATGGATGAAGAAACCTCAAACAAGAACTGAGAGACTCTTGGCTGCTACAGAAAGCATTTACATGCTGTGATACTTACAAAGGGAGGGGGGGCGCAGTACAAGGTACTAACTCTGCAGGGTGCCCAAACTTTTGCACACATCATTTTTTTGTTTTATGTTATTTAAAAGGGTAAATATTTGTATTTAATATTTTGACATATTAAAAGAATGTCTCACCTGTAAACTGATGTCTTTAGGAGATTTTTCAATCTTTCCTTGGGTTCTTTATGAACAATAATATAACATTTTATCTGGGGTTCCCAAACTTTCTGTCCCCACTGTATGGACTTAATGAAAAAGTAGAGACAGTTGCTAGTTTGGCTGCTTTGGTCACTGAGAAACAGCTGCAGCAGCTGCATGCAGAATGAAATCACTAAAAACTAACATGCTCTCTGCTGTCAGACAAAAAGAATGCTCAATCTGATCAAAAATCAGAATAGAATTGAACTGTGTACATGGCCCTGAAAAACATTATTTGATCATACCAAACGTTTACACTTGCCACACATTCAGTTGGAGTGAATCATTTTGACATGCGCAGAGCTGTCTAACATACCAGAAATAGACGCAGGAGAAGTAGCGGAGTTCTGTTGTTAGAAAACATGGCTGCTGTTAGCTGTTCTACGCATGCTTTTATAGTCACTGTTATTATTTTTATTATTATTATTTGATTCATTGTTTTAAGTGTCTTTCTGCACATAGTTTTCTAATATGTGCGTCCAGTTCTGAACTCTTTTCTTGGCTGCACAGACCAAGAGGAAGGGTTAGGGTTTGACGCACTTAAAATGTTACCGGACAAAGCAGTAATGTGCATTTTGGCTGCACATAAGTACGTGTGGCTAACATTATACTTTATTTTTTTCTGGACACAATTGATAACACAAATTTACATGATTGTTCACATGGTTTCACAGAAATACTCAGAGCAGCATTTCTGCTTTTGAAAGTTGCCTCCGGAGCTAATACACCATCCTGAAGGCGCTCCTCTGCTTGTAGACATGGATTTCCCAGGAGACCTGATTCTGAATGTTTTGCAATGTGCACCCATTCAACAGCTACACTAAACAGCTACATTTGTTGATAGATGCACTGAGTTTGAGGATCCTTTTTCAACTGTAACGGGCGGGCCATGAGCTCGCTGTTCTGCTTCATTCTTATGCATCCACTTGCAGACAAGCAGATTCATGTACGTCTTTGTTTTTCTCATCTGAACTGGAATCTGGATCAGAGCTGTCCGGCTGGATAGCTCCGAAATTGCTCTGAGATTTTTTGTTTTTGTTTCGCTAATGTTAACTTGTTTGCTGTTAGCTTGTAAGGGGCTGCAAGCTCCTAAGAGTGTGTGAAAACAAAGGAATGAAAGGAAAGGAATGGCAAATATAACATCTGTATATGTATTTTGCTTTTCTATCTTCTTAGAAGGCCCAAAGCAGTTTACAGTCACAGTCTCATGCACACACACATTCACACGCTGGTGTCCACCTTTAACCACCAGTCAGGAGGCAATATGGGGTTCAGTGTTTTGCCCAAGAATTGATGGGATCTGAAAAAAGATGGCATTTGCAGTTCTGGTCCAGGATTTGGCTGCACATTTCCTGATATTAACAAGAGCAAAAGTATGAGAAACCTTCTCTTTGTATTGTATTGTTTTGAATTTGAGTAAGTGGAGTTTTGTATAGTGAAGATCTTTCATCAATCATAAACTAACTCTTTAATATGAATAGACTACTGGGAATGCTTTTACAATAGATCAAAATATAGATGGAGTGGGATTTTGAAGAGTTGCTGTGGGAAAAGTAGGTACTGTCATCAGCCCGTCCCGCACAGGTCCCCCAGCAGCGACTGAAGCAGGGAGATTTCTGCAGTCAGAGCAGGAAACTTTCACTTTCCTTAACTGAACTTATTTGTCTTGAAGTCTATGACAGCTGAAAAATTAAAACCTCTCATTTCCTCCGTCTCCGTTACAGGCGTCCCACAGCAACCATCAAATGCGCCACACATTTGACTGAACATTTGCATCTGCAGATAATACATTTTTAATTAAATATAACAATGTAAAACTCCTCACTCTGCTGGGAAAAAAAACGCCCTTTGGTGTTTGGTTTCTCGACTAGACTAGACTTTATGCAATTACTTGAAATGCTTCGTTTACCCAGTGGACATTCCCACTCTGACCCACTTTGGCCGAGTTTCTATAACCTTTAGACCAATGGAGGTCTCGATCAGTGATTAATGATCTGTCCCCTTGCTTTCATGCCTTCAGGCCGTTTATGCAGCAACTTCATCACCAGAGAAGCAAACAAGCAAGTTGCTGTCCTGAGCAATGTGGTTCCTTCCAAAAGTGTGCATAAATATTTATGGCATCCTCTGATCCGTGTTTGCACAACCATAGCTATGGTCCATGTTTCACTGACAGAAACATCCTGAGAGACAGCAAGAGAACAAACAGAAACATCAAGTGATGGCAACTCCTGACAGCTCTGCAGTGCTGCACTTAGTAATAAGAGGGCCCATGGCTGCAAGAGGGCCCTCGTGCAATTTTTCTTTTAAATAGAAATACAGTTTAAAAATACAAAATTGTTGAGAGATTTTGTTTCATGTTGTCTTGTTGAAAATGTTTGTGTTTCATTGCAATGTAATGAATGCCTTTCACCACCATGAGGTGCAGGTTTTGAGGCCAGTGACATACATCATTATGTTACTCAGTCACTCCATTTGTCAGAATAAACATTCTTACTTTTTTCTTACTTTTTTTTTTTTACATGTTCTTGAATATTCCTCTTCTTTTCATGACATTTTTTCTTCAAGTTATAAACTGTCCAATCAGATGCCTCAATAAAAGTATGTGGTCTCATGTTGACCGTGGCTGGATGGCTCGTTTGGCTGCACGTAAGACTAGGGCGTGGGAAATCAGGATTCGTTTTCCTGGGGCCGCGATAAGCTTACTCTGATTTGTGTCCTGTAGGCTATAATTTGCTGATTATGCCTAAATGTGTGTTCAAGAATCGAGGTCTGGAACGACTTTGAGGTTTTCCACCAAAACATTTATTCCTAACATGTGAGTGCTAATGACAGAGCTCTGGGTCTTCAAAATGTCCCTATCTGCTACCGTCTAAATGGACGTTCTAACACCAGGCACGATGAAGAAGACGCCCTCTGACCGTTGACCCATCCATTTAAACACAATGATTATGCATAAGCAAACAGTAGGCTGGGTCTTCATCTCCGATTGGTCCTTCGCGCCTCCTTCCTCATTTGTAGATTCTTGTGGACTCCTTTCCCAGATGAACTGTTTTTTTCCACTAGTCTGTGAATCCCATCCTCCACATGAGCTGGTTTAATGACCCCACATTCCTGTTGACACTTCTGCTGGCATGCACTGTAATTCTCATCAAAGAGCAGCTTGGTCCCATAAAATAATTCCAACCTCTGTGGAATAATCAGAATTACACAGTATGCTATGCCTTCAAACTTTTAATCATTAAGCATTTCAAATGAATAAAGCAAATCAGATTATGTTAAGTTTTATTGAACTTTATTGCTTCTCTTCTTCAGTCCTTAAGGTGCATTCACACTGAATGCGATTCACGCGGCAGAGGTGGACAGTTTTAATGTTAAGTCTATGGTTTAGACGTGATCTGAGGTTCTACGGCGCAAATTGAGTGGCCGGTGCAGCGCGAAGTGAGTGGCTGGCGTCGCGAGCCAGAGTGAAAAAAATCTAAACTCTGGGGAAGTCTACGTTGCGTCAACCAATCAGGGACTCAACATTGGGCACATGACATTTTCAGTGACAGCAGGTAGAATACACATCCAATATGGTGGATTGGATTTTCTGAACTTCCATTCCTTTGCTTAACCCATGGTATCCCTTTCGGTGCAGAGAAGTTTCCTTAACCCATCCTGGAAACTGTTGGGGAACAGTTTGTCGCAGGGCCCATGAAGCTGGATTTATGCTTTATGATATTTTTCTTATTTTCATAGAGAAAATAAGACAGAGATTATAATAAACATATAAAAGGTCCCCTCATGTTATTCTTGTTTTTGTTTTTTCTCTCACATGGTCAGAGAGAGATGGAAACACCGCAGAAGCGGCCTTCGCCCGGACACAGCGAGACTGACGCTCACAATACCCAGAGAACCTCTAAATCGGGGTGCTCTCACTTTTTGGCATGCAAGCTACCTAAAACACAAAAAATAATGTTTCATTTTTAAGATCTCAAATATACAACCAACATGCTGTTACAACAGAAACACATGATTCCTGTTAAAAAAACAATTAAAATCCATGAATGAACAAATCTTTTCGTGATAACCTGAGTGAGCCCTTCACTCAGCATTTTGTGGTTAGCTGCCTTTATTAAGAGACAAACACTCCTTTTAACCAGCTGTTCCCGTGGTGGCTATGGTTAGTCCTCTTATGTAGTCATTTTCATAATCGAAAGAACCCTGGGTTTGAATCCTGCAAACTTCTTTGGTAGTTTGTTGAACTTTTTTTCTTTTTTAAGCTAAATTACTCAACACACATGACTAAAAATATTAATCAAAAATATCAGGATAATTCTCTAGATTTTAATGTCGTTAGAATGTCTTTGCTTTATAGCCATGAGTTTTTTGTAATATAAAGTTAACCCAAATATATCTAGTGTATAAAAAGCTTTGGTTTAAAATTTCTTGTTGATTTTTAAAAAGATGTTAAAAGGAATAAAAAAAAATCATGGATTCTTTATGCTTGATAAAAAGAAACTATGCATTTAAAAAAATTAAAGAAAACAATAGCGGCACTCAAACTTGATTTCTTCCTGATTTGATGTGTTGCAAGTGCACAACAACCCGCTGTCGACACAAGAGCGGTTGATTAATGAGGAGTCTTTGCCATTTAATCACAAAAATTTTCTTTTTTGTGGGTAGATGGTTTATATATATACGTTAATTTATTTTTGATGGCCTGTGATCTACATGGAGGTGTGATCATCGATGTTTACGAAGAGCTCTTCGAAAAAAGAACAAAAAACTGATCTGTAAACATCATCCATGTCTTACATGCATTTTAAATGAGGTAAACACAGACACCGTTTCATGTAGTGATCAGGCTAGAATGTTGGCTGGCAGCTCCTCCCACATGCTGTGAACTTAGGGAACATATTTTTGGCAACACGGTGAGCAGCAAATTTGCCGTGCGGCGAAAGAGGGGCGGAACACGCAAATTGGCTGCGTGAATCGCGTTCGGTTTGAATGCACCTACAGGCAAGACTCTTCATGCCACTGCCTGACTCCTGTATGAGGCCACAGGGGGGCCCAAGTCTGGGTCAGGAAAGGGGTCTGAAGTAAAACTTTCTGCCAAACCAAATGTGCAAAGCAGTGAAAGCTGATTTGTTGTGGCGACACCTGAAGGGATATGCTGAAAGGCGAACAATGGTCTCATGCTGACTGTTTGAAACATATGAATGACAGATTTTGTGTAGCCTGCTTTCAAGTGCTAGGGGTGTGGCCTTTCAAAAAGCTCAGATCTGGTTGGCAGTAGTGGTTGCTAGAAATGGTGACTCAGACTGATGCAGACAAATCACTGCTTACTGACCACATCTGGCTCCAATATGGCAACATCGGTAACTCAAAAAAACCATGACCTGAGAGTAAACAATTTTCTATGGATTACGTCACATTCACTCAATCCAGTTCTCTCATACAGTCATTGTTCATGGCATATGAGGATTTTTTGTTTTTTTACCAAATGTTTAAATTTTGTTTGTTTTTTTCTTTTGCTGGATAATTTTACATCCATCCATCTTCAGAACCTGCTGACTCATGTTCAGAGTCATGAGGTAGCTGGAGCCAACCCAGCTATTGTTGAGCAAAGGTGGGGTACACCCCGAACAGGTCACCAATCTGTTGCAGGGACTGAAACTCACATTCATACAGTGGGGCAAGAAAGTATTTAGTCAGCCACCAATTGTGAAAGTTCTCCCACTTATAAAGGTGAGAGAGGTCTGTATTTTTCATCATAGGTAAACCTCAACTATGAGAAACAAAATGAGAAAATCAATACAGAAAATCACATTGTCTGATTTTAAAGAATTGATTTGTAAATTATGATGGAAGATAAGTATGTGATCAAAAACAAAAGTTCATCTCAGTATTTTGTTATTTACCCTTTGTGGGCATGCCAGCACTGAAACGTCTTCACAAGGTTTTCACAAACTGTTGCTGGTGTTTTGGCCCATTCCTCCATGCAGATCTCCTCCAGAGCAATGATGTTTTGGGGCTGTAGCTGATAAACGCCGACTTTCAACTCTCTCCAAATATTTTCTATGGGGTTAGATCTGTGGACTGGCTAGACCACTCCATCAATGCTGATGGAAGGAGGTTTTCACTCAAAATCTGACAATACATGGCCCCATTCATTCTTTCCTTTACACGGATCGGATGTTCTTGTTCCTTTTGCTGAAAAACAGCCCCAAAGCATGATGTTCCAACCCCATGGTGGAAGGGGCGGCCACGATGCAGCGGTAGGGTGGTCGTTCTCTGATCGGAAGATTGCAGGTTCGATTCCCACCTTGCCTGCCCATGTGTTGAAGTGTCCTTGGGCAAGACACTGAACCCCACTTTGATGGAAGGTAGGCACCCGTGTTGGGAAGCAGAGCCGCCAATAGTGTGTGTATATATAAAGGTAGAAAAGCGCAATATAAGTATACGCCTGTCAGGACCCAGCCATCCTTAACTCCTTCAGACCACCAGAGGGAGCCCTCACCAGAGTACCAACTGCCTCTGTCTTCCTGTGAAACTCCATATCCCATCCTGCATCTGACCACCAGTTCCTGTCATCATCAGCTGTTCCTCATCATCTCATTACCACACAGCTTATATGCCTGCTCTTCTCTCTGTTCCGTGCGTAGTCTTGAATTGTTTTCCGATCATTCAGTCTAAGCATTCTGTTTGCCTGCCAGTGTTTTTGACCTTTGCCTGTTTACTTTGACTCCAACCTTGCTCCTTGTTTTTTGTCCCTCGCCTGTCCTCGACCACCCCTTGCCTTGCTCTCCTGTGCTGTTTATTAAACCCTGTTTGCATATGGATCCACACGCCTCCTCCTTACAGAAGACAACGCCAGACTCAGATCCAGCAACTGGTGTTCCTTTGCCCTCCAATCTCACCGGTTTTGCCACCATGTTGATGGAGATGGACGCCAACTACAGCACCTGTCGGTCGCCACAGAAGCCATTATGAATCGCCTACAAGGTCATTCTGGAATTATTCCCAGGTCTACTCCGCCTGCCGCCACACCAGTAGCAACAATTAACTCAAGAAAGACACCAAGATCAATGTCTACAGAGCTGTTGTACTAACCACCCTCCTGTTCGGCTCAGAGTCACTGGTTACCCACCGTAGCCACCTGTGACTCCTTGAGCGATTCCATCAACGCTGTCTCCATACCATCCTCGGCATCCACTGGAGTGACTTAATCACAAACGTCGAGGTCCTTGAGTGGGCAGACACTATCAGCATCGAAGCCATGCTGTTGAAGTCACAGCTTTGTTGGACAGGTCACGTCTCCAGGTTAGTCAACCATCGCCTGCCCACGATCATTCTGTACAGCGAGCTCTCCACTGGCCATCGTGACAGAGGGGCACCAAGAAAAAGGTACAAAGACTGCCTCAAGAAGTCCCTTGGTGCCTGCAACATAGACTTCAACCAGTGGTCCACCCTTGCTGTTGACCGCGACGCCTGGCGCAGAACTGTACACCAGGCCCCCTGCGCCCTTGACGAGTCTCACAAAGAGGCTCTTGCAGAAAAGAGACAAAGGCGGAAAGACTGTGTCAACACAGTAACTTTCAACCAGACCTTCTCCTGCAGCTGCTGCAGCTGGATGGTAGGCATTGGACTCATCAGCCACAAGCGAGCCAGCAGAAAACATGGACAGCCACCTCTGTAATCTTCACTCGCGAAGCCAAGCCATGAATGGCTTCCTCATGCAATGCCAGCTGTATCTGCACCAACAGGCCCACCAGTATCCCACAGAAGAATCCAAGGTATCCTGCCTATGTTCGCTATTGTCGGATGAAGCTTTGGAGTGGTTGGCCGCGACTTGGTCTGGAGGGTCCCTGGCATTTTACTCATTTGACGCATTCACACAGTTGCTGCACGAGGTTTTCCAAAATCCCATCGATGGAAAAGAAGACTCTGAACATAAAACCAACTCACTACCCTACCAGTCTGACGACCTCCAGGGGGCCTTTAACAAACAAAATGCCACACGTCTGCCCTCTCACAGACCGTATGACTGTGCCATAGACCTGCTACCTGGCACCAAGCCAACTCGGGGCGGGTCTTCCCCCTCTCAAAACCTGAGACCGAAGCCATGAACACTTACATCCAGGAAGAACTGCAAAAGGGCTTCATAAGACCCTCCAAGTCTCCAGCTTCTGCTGGGTTCTGGACGGTGGTCTACGTCCATGCATAGACTTTCACAGCTTAAATGAGATCACTGTCAAACTGCTATCCTCTGCCTCTGGTCCCTCCAGCTTGTTTCTACACCAAATCAGACCTCAGGAGCGCCTACAACCTGTTTCGCATCCGTGAGGGTGATGAATGGAAGATGGCCTTCCCCACTACTACAGGACATTATGAGTATCTTGTGATGCCTTTTGGTCTATGTAATGCCCCCTCTGTTTTTCAGGCTTTCATTAATGACGTGTTTTGTGACATGCTCCACAAATTCATCAGTGTACAGCAAAGAAATCCTAATTTATTTGGATTCCTTTGACCAACACGTCTCTCACGTGATCGACAGCCACCTCTATGTGAAGCAAGAAAGATGTGACTTCCACAAAACTTCAGTTTTGTTTTTGGGGTATGTCATCAGTGCCCAGGGGATGTCCATGGACCAGGGAAAAGTTGATGCTGTGCTGCAGTGGCCTTAACCCAACAAATCTAGTTCTAGTAAAAGATCTTCAACGCTTCCTGGGGTTTGCAAACTTTTATAGACGCTTCATACGGGGCTGAAGGTCTTTGTATTAAACAAATGGTAATGTTACTAAAAGTAATTGATTACTTGGTTCCTGGATCAAAATTGTAATTAAATTGCTTTACTCATTACTTATTTGAAAAAGTAATTCACTACTCATTACTTGAATTTACTTTTTCCACTCATACAAATTCTCAAATGGAGAACAGCTTTGCACAAAAAAGATCCTCTTATCTTTCATTTAACAAAGCTCCTTTAAAAAAGAGATTTTAAACTCAATAGGACTTCGCTGGTAAGATAAAGATACATAAATAAAATAATATAAAAAACTGAATTTCAAAGCAATAATCTTGTACGAGGTATGAACATGGTTAAAGACATAACCTGGCTTCATATGAATTCAGACAACAGTGTGGAAAAATGACACAAAATAAGTTACAACATATGTGGTCAATGTCACAGCTCAAAGTCAGATGTGGAAAATACTGTTACGTCTATATTCATGTCTATCAAATCTGAAACTAAGCCAGTCTTTTGAAAACACAAAGAACTATGAAATGCCTCCATTTTCATTCTGACTGACACTATGTATTCCATTACAATGAGTTGAACCAGTGTTTTAAGTGAGCCGGTATTCTCCGGTACTCAGTACCAGTACTTCTAAAAATAGCTCTTTAGAGTACCGCCACTTCT
>BSAI01006588.1:0-16198 GCA_036245035.1 Adrianichthys oophorus | reverse complement strand
GGTGGGAGGAAGCCGGAGTACCCGGAGAAAACCCACGCATGCACGGGGAGAACATGCAAACTCCACACAGAAAGGTCCCCCAGCCAGGACTTGAACCGGGAACCTTCTTGCTGTGAGGCAGGAGCGCTAACCACTGCGCCACCGTGCAGCCCCGCCTTCTTTTCATGCCACAGTAAAGTTCCCATTTCTAACCTTTTGCTTCTTTGCAGCAAAAACTGCTTTCAAATTGTAACAAGTACTATCTGAGCAAGTGTCCATCACATGCAGTCCTGCTGTGGACCAATGGGCCTCTACTGGGGAAAGCTGTCATACTCCTGATCTTGTATTCTTGTAGACAGATTCTGTTGCAGCTGTAATCTCTTTGTCTCCCATGTTCTCTTCTTTAGGACACCTTCAACTCCTGTAACATGATCTGGCCAGAGCCAAAGGATGTGTGGTCAACAGCCTTCATCATCTACACCTCTACAGTGGGGTTCTTTGGCCCACTGCTCATCATTTGTCTCTGTTACCTGTTAATCATTGTGAAGGTGGGAGAAGTGAGAAGCAGAAAATCAGATGAAGAAAAAAAAGTTCTTTTTGCATATCAAGTCAGGATGTTCCTCTCACCCTCATCAGGTGAAATCCTCTGGGGCACGGGTTGGCTTTGCTAAACGCCGCCGTTCAGAGCGGAAGGTGACCCGAATGGTGGTGGTGATTGTGGTGGTGTTTGTGCTCTGCTGGTTGCCGTTCTTCATCATCAACATGGTCAACCTGGTGGTCATCATACCAGAATCCAGCAGCACTGCTGGGATCTACTTCTTTGCTGTGATCCTGTCCTATGCCAACTCATGCGCCAACCCACTGCTGTACGGCTTCCTGTCGGACAACTTCAAGCAGAGCTTCAGAAAGGTTTGTCCAAAGTAGTCTAACAGTGAAACAGCAAGGCTTCAGTGTGTTCCTGCAAGATTCAGGCAGAGGGTCTATTATAGTCTTTTGACATAGCTATTACAAAATCTTATCTGGTTATTTATTATGAAAAAGAATTTAAAGTTATTTATTTTATTCTTTTTTGCATTTATTTTAATTTACTTTCACTTTTATATATTAAAAAAAACATTTTATGTCTGTATTTTCATCCTTTTTTAATTGTGATTTTAGCTACAGTATTTCCTGCAGGGATTTTTTTGTACCAGGATAGGTCAGTGTTTGTTGCTGTGGTGATCACCCCTGTTGTGGCGGCTGGGGTCCAACATCGCAGCCTCACGACTGTGGAGTGGACCCTGTTGCTGTCTAGTATGGGTGGTTCCTGGTATAAAAGATTCTTAAAGTATTGTTTCCTCACAGCATAGCCATTGCTTGTGTGTAGGGTTACGGGGTGTATGTGTCAATGGAGATGGCAAAGGGGTGGGTTGGTTTTAGTATTTTCTCTCTTTTGTATTTTGTTTGTTTTTAACTGGAAAGCGCTTTGAGTTGCATCACATGAAAAGCGCTCTTTAAAGAAATAAATCTTGATTGATGTAATATTCTTTTCAGAATATGACTCCTCAGAACACATCTCTGTGTGACATTAAAGTCCTCGGTGATCCTTATGCAGGATCACGTGATATGAACAAAAGCAAGCATAAAAAAATGAAGCCTACACTTTCTAACCCTAATTTTGGAACTGGAGTAGAGCTGCTGCTCCTCCACATTGAGAGGAGGTGGCTCAGACATCTGGTCTGGAAGCCTCCTGGACGCTTTCCTCGGGAGGTGTTCCGGACATGTCCCGCTGGGCAGAGGCCCCGGGGAAGACCCAGGACATGCTAGCTATGCTAGCACCCACCCAACTGGCCGGAGAACGCCTCGTGGTTCTCCTTGAGGAGCTGGAGGAAGTGGGAGATAATCAAATGAAGCGGGGGGGGGGAGGTAGGGGGGTGGGGGGGGGGGGGGGGGGGGGGGGGACGACAAGCCTGAAAACAGAACAAGAGAAAACAAAAGAACTGAAAGGAAACAAAGCAAACTAAAGGACACAATCTTCACAGAGACATCAGAGATTCAAAAGACATGCCTTATAAACTTGAGAGAGAGAAAGATTATTCTTCCTCCTTCAGCATTCAAAATGATAGAAACAAACACTAAATAAAAAAGTGAAGGTCACTTTGCAGTGACTTCACAATCTTAATTGCAAACATTTTCAAACCTTGCAGACTTTCTGCTCTTGTCTTAACACAAACTTCTTCTTGTGTCTTTTTCTCACCAGCATGCTTGAACTGACCAACTTTAATGTTGCTGAGTGGACTATTGCAGATAAGAACCACTTCATTCATTTAAAGAGGCGGTCAAGGAAAAAAAACCTGGTCATCCATTTTATTGGAGTCTGATTCAGAAATTAAACAATTTGTGTTTGAATCTGATCGTATCATTTTTCTTGTTTACTAAAATGACAAAACGTTTTTCCACATTTTTTAGTCCTTTAAGCATTTATCTGTGTGTGGAGAAGGGGAGCAGTCATGATCCTCTCCAACTGATAACTGATTCATCAGATATTTGTGTCCATCATGAAACACAACCCAGACTCTTGCACTTGAACAATAAATTCCATGTGAGCAACAAACACAATCAATCAACAAACAGAAGCTAAACATCTTTGAGCACTTCAGAGACTCCTTAAAGCCTTCAAAATTCTGTTTTGAGGAGAATTAAATTGAGAGTGAATGCTGTTAGGAATGAATTTGAAGTGAAAGACGAAATATAAAACATTTTTAAAGTGATTTGTCCTCAATGAACAACCAAACGGAAAAATGTAGAAAGAATTTGAGACAAAAGTCCACACATTCTGATTTTCATTTTGTTTAGATTTTGTTTGAGGGTTTTTCTGTTTGTTTGTTTTGGGTTGTTTTTCTCCAAATACTTGTTCTGAAAAGTGCACTAAGTGGAAATATAAACTAAGTTCAGACATAAACTCATAAACCGCTTTACATTGGTTTCTTTTCTGTCTTAAAATTGGTGTGATATGAGCTCATCTCCTGGTCTTAAGCAGCTAATGGTTAATGTTATTTCTTGGAAGACCAGCAATGCAGGAAGTTACAATAATGAAGTCTACTTGTGATAAAAGCATGCATCTGCTTCTTCATACAGTATTAGCAAGAAAAAGATGTGGGCGGACCTCAGCCAAATTTCTGAGATGAGAAAAAAAAGTTTTTCATCTGCTTAATATGAGGGATCGATGTTAGCTTAGAGTTAAAAATAACACACAGCTTTCTAACTGTTTCTGAATAATTTAATGAAAGTTATTCTAGTTTCAAAAGCTCTTACTCTCTCTTGGCTTCAGGACCAATAACAAAAATTTCATTTTTTTTTCCTGGTTTGGCTACAAAAGATATTTTTTATTCTGTTTACAAGGTTCAAGTGATCAACAGTGTCGAAAAGCAGCATTTAGATCTAGTAGAGCTAATACCCATCTGAAGTGACCTGACATCATTAACAATCTTTAACAAGGTAGTCTCTGTACTGTGTGGTTTATCCCAAAGATGTTTCATAAGAGAAACTCATTCAGCTGAATAAGAAATTGGCAAGTTGGACATTGGTCTGTAGTTATTAATAAAGTAATTGTTTTGCCCCTGCAGTTTTGAAGGTCGCAGGAATAATGCCAATCTGAAGAAAGTAGTTCATTCATCCATCTATCCATCCATTTTCAGCAACCCCGAAAACTCTAAATCCACTTAAGCAGCTGCAGAATGAAGACAAACATCATCTTCATCACCTTCATTGTGCTGATGTCCTTCAGACTGTTAAGAGAAAATCTTTCCTCCTATTCATCTGCAACACATAAAGATGAACAAAAGCTCCACTCAGTGGAGCCTGCAACAAAGGCTGGAAAAGTCTCACAACACTGAAACTTGACCCACAAAGTTTTACATGTGTTAGGGGGAGACGTGAGTCTGTGACAGGGCAATTGGGTAAATTAATTCAGTCAGTTTGAGGCATATTCTTAGATCTACAACACATCAGAGGTGGGTGGTAACTAGTTACTTTTATTCACGTGTACTCAGTTACATTTATTAGTAATATTTACTTAGTTACAACATGATAATATTTATTCTGAAATTTCTGAAAAATGTACTCAGTAACTATTCTTTTCTTAGTTACACAAAATCCGTTGCAAGTACTCTATTAATGAATAGATGAATAATTGGTCATTAAATATTTGCTTCACTCATTCCTTTAATCACTTTATTGTTAATTAAAGTGTCAGATATAGCTATTGTTTTTTAACATGTTGTTTGATGTGAAATCTGACATTTAGACTTTTATCTTTACTTTATCCTTGACATATTTCCAAGTCTGCCATGCTTTGGAATAAATGATGAACTTTCACTGATTTGATTTGCTCAGGCCAGTGGGGCTGGCGCTGCAAACAGCTCAGACCTCCTTCATGTGACTCGTGGCGGCTCTTGAGTTGTGTGACTCTTTGCTCGCAGGTCGGTGGTAAAGAGCTGACTTACCAAAGTTTCAATGCAATTTTATGTTACAAATTGAGCGTGGTTGAGCCTTTTGACATGGTGGATTCATTTTGTCCTATAATATTATCCCATAACTCTCAATAGTAAGTTTTGTGATAAAATGAGTGGATATGTGAGTGCTGACTTCTGCCTTGAGCCATGACTCATGGACTTTGGGTCACAGCTGACGGGCTGTCACCCTGCGGGTGTTTCTTCCCTGAAACGTTCAGCAGAGAAATCAGTTTTTGTTCATTTGTAGGCAAATACCTCGATCATCTTCTCTAATAAAATGTTAAATACCACAGAAAGTTTGATGTGCTCTGCCGTAACTCTGCCAGTGAAACTATGGTTCAGCTTTGAACAAAATGTGTCCTCACTCATCTAGTCTCCTGGGCCTTAAAGCAGCATAGAAAGCACAATATGAGGCCATTACAAGAGTACAACTTTTAACTGCTACACCCCCCTACACCTCAGCATACAGGTAATCTCAGAGAGAATCAAAGATTCCCGAATGCCCCTGAATGTGGTGGTTTTTGAAGCTGTTCCTCCATTTCATTCCACTCTTTCTGGATGTCTGCAGGTTCTTGAATCTTGTCCTTCTGATAATCTGCTGAAGCCCACAGTCGTCTGTTTTGTTGGTGCATCTTCTCCTGTCAAATTTTGCCCTTCCATTAGACTTTCCATTGATCTGCTTGGAAAACAGGGAAAGACTAAAGAGCTTTCAGTGGATTTAAGGGAGAAGATTGTAGACTTTCACAAGACCGGAATGGACTACAAAACCATCAGCGAGAAGCTGCGGGTTAAGGTGACAACTTTTGGAGCAATAGTGCCAAAAAAACAAGAACATGACTATCAATCTACTTTTAGGTCTGGGGCTCCAAACAAGATCTCACCTGGTGAGGTTCCATGATCATGAGAACATAGGCCTAAAGCAACATGACAGGAGTTAGTCGATGATCTTAAAGCTACTGGAACCACAGTGACCAAGAAAACCATTGGTTTGACTATGCCGCAGTAATTTAACATCTTGCAGTGTTCGCAAATAGCCTTGCTTAAGAAGGCGCATGTGCAAGCCTGAAGTTTACCAATGAACACCTTCATGATTTAGAGAGTGACTGGAAGAAGGGGCTGTGGTCAGATGAAACCTACATGGAGCTCTTTGATATCAACTCAACCTGCCGTGTTTGGAGGAAGAGAAATGCTAACTATAACACCAAGAACTCCTTCTTTGGCTTCATGTCTCTAGGACTTTCCATTCAAAAGTAACTGGGGGGGCGGGGGCACACAATTGCCAAAACTCCATACCTAACCCTAAAGGTGACTTCACCGTGTCAACTGGAGGATGGATGGAGTCATGTACTGTCATGTATCTACATCAACTCTGGAGTGAGAACCTCCTTCCCTTCACCAGGGGGCTTACAATAGGTGGTGGATGTTTTTTCCAACAGGATAAAGAGCTAAAACATTCATCTTAAGCAACCAAAGAATTGTTGAAGAATAAGCATATCAAGGTCATGGAGTGCTCCAGGCAGTCTCCAGACCTCAGTCTTAAAGAAAACCCAATGGAGAAAGCTGAAGCTCAGAGTTGCCAAGCAGCATCCATGAAATATTCATGATTTAGAAGTCGTTTGTAAAGGTGAGGGGACCAAAATTCCTACTGATATGTGTAGAAACCTGATTATCAGCTACAAGAAAACCTCTGACCTCTGTGCTCGGTTAAAAAGGGTTTTGCCACGAAATACTGTCTTTCTGGCAAGAGGGTTTAAATACCTTTTTCCCTCAATGAAATGAAAATACATTATCATATAATTTTTAAGTCAATTTGTCAATACTCTTTGTGACTTTCTATGTGTCACTGTTCAAATGAATCTAACAAAGGCATGACAGACTCAGTTTCTGTGGGCAAACCTATAAAATAAGCACAGAATCAAACACTTATTAAAATGATCACAATCGCAAGGATGACAACTGGTTTCAGGTTAACCCTAAACAAACCAGCAGGTCACTTGACCGCAATATTGGTCCATCTCTCACAACATGTCGCTGTGAGTCATGTCTATAGATACATTTTCCTTGATGTGACCATTACTGCGTCATTACAGACCTTCTGTCCTCCGTGTAGGGGAACCAGTTTGGAACATTTTTCTCGAGCGTGTGCGGCAGCCATCTCTCTTCGTCTTTTGTGTAAATCTTCTTTATGTAGTAAAAGAAGATGGGTACAAAACCTTTCTACACCCACTTCACCTTTTTCCTACACTCTGTTGTTCCGGACTGGTGACCCTCCCCAGCTTCCTCACTTCTTCTCCCTATAACCTCACTGTTCCACTCTTTGTTTTTTACAGGAACCCTCTGTAGGTCTGAATACTACCACTGTTCTCACATAATCTGTGTTAATCTGTATGTGGTTTGTTGTGACCTGCAGGTGCTGTGTATAAGGAGCCTTCGGTGCACGGTCAACGGTGTGGATGATGGTGATCCCAGTGTCCCCCGGACAGAGAAGAGTACAGCTCAGGACTGCATCCTGCTCTCCCCCCAGAATGAAATGCACCGCCACCCCCAGAACAGCCAGGTATCCGAGTGAGATGCTGAAATAGGGGTCTCATGAACTCCATCAATACGTTAGGTCTTATGCAGTCGTATGCAAAAGTATGGGCAACCCTGATCTTTTTCAAGGTTTTTCTTCATATATCATTGGTTGTGCCGATGGTGGACCCTTGGGAGAGGGTTTATTTATCCATCACACCTTAAAAGTGGGACCGTAAAATCTTCATCTCAAAGTTTAAACCAGCCTCAAACATTTAACAGAAGATTAAGTTGCTGATTTGTGGAACCTTATTAAAGATACTTTTAAGAGTTCTTTTACAGAAAGGGTGAATTAGTCAGGCATCTGTTTTGAAACTTTAGCACACAAAATGCTAAAATGCTCCTATGTCTTAAAAAATAACACATTGAATCGGGATTTATGTAAAAACAAAATAAATCTTTTTACCCTGAAAAATGATCAGCCTGGATTGAGTTCTCAGTCTTAAAATGACATTTTACGGGGGAAAAAACTCTGTAGTGCTGCTTTTATTGAATTTTTACAAATCAAATTCAACTTCTACAAATCAACAACTTTGTTTCATACTTTTTGATAAAACATTTCTTGCAATAGCATTTTAATTTGAAGAAAAACGTTTTCAGAAGCCAGGAGTTCATAAATATTCAGTTCCAACTCTGGCTCATTCAGACCCTCCATGAAAATCTTGTTTGTTGTTAAACTGGTCTATAGTCTGAAAAAGCTTATGGACCACTAATGTTGAGTAGTATAAATATCTTGATGTTACTGATACAGGAAGACTTGTGGACTTGGCCTTAAGACTTTTGGTAATTTTCTAGTTTTTTCTTTCAAACCTCCAGACTCTTCTTTTACACTTTTTTTCTGCAGGCTCAGTTCCGTGTTACCTGCCTGAAGTGTCTAAAGAAAAACTAGTATCACATTCTTGAAGAGCAATTCTTTCTAATTATTTTGACAAGGTGTCAAAATTGAGTCCTGCCCATTTTTGAGTTGTTTGTGAATTTTTGTCAGGTTTGCCTTTTCTTTTGTTTGTTTTTGTGTGAAGACCTGAACTCTTGCATGTTCTAGCAAAGTTCCAAACCTGGTGCAAATATTTTTGGCAAAAGATCTACTTGGACAACTAGCTGTAGTGTTACGCCTCTGGAGATGATCCAGATTGCTGCTGGATGTCTGTGTTTTAATCACGTCCCACACGTTTCTTCTGGATGCTTTGTTCACTCAGTGAAACTCTGTCCCAAACGAACATTCTGATTTATTTTTTTTGCTGATGCTTTGTTTTTCATGCTTCCATGTTTGTCTTCATCTTCCTAAAGATCTGTCCTCACACCGACCCCCCCCCCCCCCATACAGCTGCAGACCTGCACCACCCTACCAACCCCTGTCAGCTACTGTCCGTCTGCACAGGAACTACAAGCATACTGACCTCAGTGGAAAGTGCACCAGAAACCTCCCGGTCAGGGCTCTGAGGAGCACCCTCGGCCTCATGGTTCCACAGGAGCAATGGTCTGGATCTCAGATGTGCAAAGGTGCTGAGGAGGACCAGATCATCTGATGAAAAATCCTCCTTTGGATTTATTTTTCTGACACAATCTGGATCATCATATCTGTCCACGTGGGCAGGGGGTTATAGAGAATATGTAATGTGTTGTGCTGAAACAAAAATGGGTTTTATACAACTGCAATGGATAAAAGATATCCCGGACAAACCCCCAATTATGTTACACATATAAGAACGCCTGTCTAGGGCATTAGGGGACATAGGACACAAATGCATCGGTTTTAGGGATTTTTATTTCTAATGAAAAACACAAAAAAGGAGGAAGGGAGGGGGTGAGCAAGTTCAAGAAATAAATAGAACAACAAACCTAACTATCCTGTACACCTGGATTTAGATTGATGGTTATGAGGGCGGTGAAAAAAAAAAAAAAAACATGCCTCACTATTTCAAACTTTGGGGAGGCAGAGAAAAGCACTGCTTCTGGGTAAAAGGCAAAACTTTGTTTTAAATGTTTGCATCGTGTTTTTGAGATGAAGAAAAAAAAGCTTAAGTTTAGATCTGAATCAAAGACAGATTCTGGATTCTAGAGAACTCATTCAAAAGAAAAGAAGGATAAAAATGGATAAAGTTTCTGCTGTCAACCTAAACTGATGCGTCTGCTTTTCATCTTCATCTGCTCTGATGTCACATATGCAGTGACGGTCTTGCATATCATTATTTCCACATTTAACACAGTTTTCATTAGTTTAGTTATACATATTGAAGTGCTGCTCCTTTAAATCATCTAAGAAACAAACAGGTACCCTGGGGGTTTGCTGACATGTGTGGATAACTGCATTATTTACGCCCAAGTGTTGTGTACCTAAAGTTTTGCACACCTGTTTAAAGAGATTGGCACACACTGACATGTGTTTCTGCATTCATGTAAACATGTACTCTCTAGTAATGTATCTTGTAGCACCAACAGGCCTGCTCACACAGTGAAGCTCGATGCTGCTATGTGTGCTTGTCATGTGTGCTGTTGTGTTTTCTATAGAAAAATCATCCTGGTGTTGGTGGGTTCAGGGTTTGTGCCACCAAAACTCACGCTCAGCACTTTTATCCTTCAGCATAACTTCCCCATTTAGTGTTTAATTTAGTGAACTTGTTTCTGATTGGCTGGTTGGAACAATTTCAATTTGCTGCTATGCATTTTAGTGATGCAAGGAGGCATAGCAACAAAGTGTGCAGCTTTGTTTGTTCTTTAGTCGACCAAGGTTAACATCTTCTTGTCTGATATATGTGGTTGTCTCTCTGTGTAGTCCAGCCTTCAGTTATGCAAAACATGTAACCAACTGTGATCCATGAAGGTTGTATCTGATGAAAGTGTTAGACACTAAGTGAAATTGGAACATCCATGGGGTGCCCTCTGTGTTTGAGTGGAGCTAGGGTCATTATTTCAGGGGGAAACTATCCAACCTAAAGTTCTGTTATTTGCTTCTGTCCGTGCCCCATGTTTGGTTGGAATAAAAGGAATTTATCATAAACTTCTCTGTTTTTGCAGCAGTACAACAAGCAAGCAGCACATGAACTCGATCACATGAAGACGCATACATGCCCCCCTTTCTCTGTAAATAAACCCATGTTTATAAAACTGATTGTCTTAGAACCTGCAAGCATTTTTGTCAACAAAATATGTGAAAAACAACACTTTTCTTTATATCTTTACCATTTCAAAGTGGCATGTTAAGCCATGCTGCATTCATCATTTTTTCCTAAATCAATAGTAATCAATACTCTGTCAATGCTGGGTCAATGAATACCGACACCTGCTGGACCCTGAAAATCCTACAGACAGTTATAAAGGACACAAATGACACTGATGTCATGGCCTAATGGCCTGGTGTAATTTAAGTCGTTGTATTTTATATTGTGTTATTTTATAAATTTATTAACATTTTAAATATCTTTTATATTTCATATTTTTTATATACTTTTTGACTGAGATTTCTTTCATTTATTTAAAGTTTGTCTAATATTTTGAAATTCAGTCTATTACGCTTTTTGATACAATCTTCCCAGCTGTTGAAAGCACCAGCTCACACAGCACATATAAGGGCAGTCGGAAAAGGTTTTGGTCCATGGTCTCTTGGTCATCCTAGAATTTCATGGGATCCTGGGACCTGGCAACATTGTCCTCTGCCAGGGATCTTTGTTCCTCCTGACGTCAGCTGTGGCACGTTTGGTCTGCCTGCCCACTTTGATATCAAGATGTTGCCACAAGTTTTCTAAAGAAAAAAAAAAAGGATTTTAGTACAGCTGCACGGTGGGGCAGGTTAGCGCTCTCGCCTCACAGTGATAAAATTAGAGCAAATAACAGGAAATACTATGAGAAATACTGGAAGGCATTTTTTCCTGGAGAACATTTACTGGATGAGACCTACAAGAGCCCTGCTTGTTGAGGTCTGCTCATTTATTGCCCGCAAACAGCCCGTATCCACCCGCAAGGGGAAGGTGTGATGAAACCATTAAGTTCTGTTCCACTCAACTACTAAGAAGGGATTGAGAACAATCAACAAAAGAACATCACATCATCAAATAATTGTGGTGCAGATCACACATAATCTGCACAAGAAGATGATGTGTAGAGCAGTGGATGTTGCTGATTTGGATTTGGATCATTGTTGTGAATGACCTCCTTAGACGGGCTCCTTTAAACCTTTGAAAGAGAATTCTCGTGAATCCCTCTGACCCTCCATGAGGCTGACTGCAGGACACTCCCTCTGCGTGGTGGAGCTAGAATCAGCTACAGTTGAACACAGAGGAATAAACTTATTATAGCTTCTTGTGTTGTTGCTTTTGGCATCAAAGATGAGCAAGTGTAGAATTTGGTTTTCACTGGACAGGACTGACTAACACAAATATTGTGTGCTCCCTTAGACTCCCTCACCACATACAACAACCACCCTGACAAGAAATCTCACAATTCCTATGGTACATTACAGGGACGTGCACAGGATTTTAGAGGCTCAAAGTCGGAAAAGGGCAACAAAAACAAAAATTTTTTTGTCCTTTAAATAATATGGAAATTGAGTAAAATTTTAAAATAAAGTACTAATAGATAACTACTTAGTTTTATGACCAGCATAGGTGGAAATGATACAATGGGTTCTGTGCACAACCTACTTCCATGTTCAGCGGGAGTGTGTTTTTAAAAATTACTGTTATTATTATACTGTTATTGAAATGTTATTTAACATGGAAGAGGAACTATTTGTGATGCAACACTGACCTCTTCAGGACTCCGTGAGTAATTTATACAATGTTTCAGCTAAACTCATCCATATTCACAAACTGTTGCAGTCTTTGTTCTATACAGTACTGCTTTAAAGCAATTTCTCATCCATTGGGAGTAATTACACTCCATTTTTGAAGGTAGGACCACCAAGCCACCACCTTCTGAGGGATCTAAAGGAGACTTTCACCAAAGCTTTGTGTCTTGTACTTTGAAAGGAGCACACACACACTCATACACACAAACGCACACATAAAAAAACACACTCACAGCAAAAACCAAACATACGAACATACACAGTGGCGGTTTTTGATGGATGATGAACGCTTTCGCGGTGTTTCCATCTCTCTCTCACACTATACAAGTATACATCATTTACCAGTTTTGGTTGTTTAAGTTTAATGTCACTCCTAATGAATGTAAGTTGTTTATTATATTTCATTTTATTTTATTGTGAAATTAGTTAAATTTGTGCTATAGAATTAGAAAAAATGTAACGGTGAATTCATATTAACCCTTTAAGCGTCAAAGTAGCAATTCTGCACCATGTCATTCCAGGTCTCTGTCTTCAGTTTCAATTTCTGATAAGTTTCAGGAGCGTAGAAAATTCCAGACTCGACTCTCTATCAGCAGTTGTATAAATTAACATAGAGAAATCAGTTTGGATTCTCCAGACAAAAGCTTCAAGCCTCTATTTGTACTGGATTCACCAATAAAGTTAATAGTGCATGAAACAAACCCAATTTTCAACAGAAGTAACATTTCAGGATCCAGTTGAGCTGGCTCAGGCATCTGGTTCGGATGCTTCCTGGATGCCTCTCTAGGGAGGTATTCCGGGCATGTCTCACTGTAAAGGGGAAGGGGAAGACCCAGGACACGATTAAGAGACTACATCTTCCAGCTGGCCTGGGAACACCTCGGGGCCCCCCCAGAGGAGTTTGAGAAAGTGGCCGGGGAGAGGGAAGTCTGGGCATCTTTGCTGAGACTGCTGCCCTCACGACCCGGTCCCGAATGAGCAGAAGAAGATGGATGTCTAAATATTTTGTAAGAAAGTTCAATTTTTCAATTCACCTCTGAAATATTTGGAGGCACCTGCTTTGGTCCCAGACGACAATGATGTGGCACAGCCATCTACCTCAGTCTCAGTCACACAGGAGGAGACAGACCGCTTCAGAACCTGTTTTGGAAGTTCAGGATGCAGAGCCAAACAGTTTCAATTCTTTAATGACAGCATAATAGGCTAAAAGAATTTTCCAGCTTTAAGTTGCACTAGTTGTTTATAGTTTACAATGGAGGTCTTTTTAAACGTCAAGCAAACATATGTGTGATGTTTTCCTCTAAATAGTCATCCTTACTTTTAATTTTTTTTTTTACAGCAGTCTGAAAGAGTTTACAAGCCTCTAGTTGTACTTTGTATAACTGGTATTTGAACAATATTAATAAAACTAATATTAAATTAATATTAAATATTTGAACAATAAAGTACACCATAATAAGCAATTGAATGATTTTGGGTTGTAATTGTGGGGGATATACATATGTCATATATATTTAGTTTTATTGTTAGTACACTTGTCAGGTTGGATGTTTTGGACAAAAGTTCATCATTATTGAAAGCATCTGTAAAAATTACATCAGTGAATAGATCTTCAAGATTTAATTTGAAACCTAATTTTACTTTGGTCGAAAGAAAGAAAATACAAAAGAAAACTAGGATTCAGATTAACAAATGTCACTCTGCTTTTGCAATCTGAATTTACAGATAACAACACAAATATAAAAGCACAGAGTTTTAGCAAGTTTTGCTCCTCCGTGTACATTACAACAATAAGTGGAAGTTTGAACTCTTCAACAAGTCCAGTTAGCAAGAATCTGCTCTCAGGAAACAAAAAATATAATTTTAAAGACAGTGACAATGCATGTATTGCTAAAACTTCGTATTCATGTGTGGATGTTTCATCATTTAGTCATTGAGTCTGCTCACATTGGTCTTTCTTCCATCTTCTCACCTCAGACCATGAGGTCTGAAAACAAAAATGTAGAATTCACGATAAATAGGTTTGACGTTTAGGGATTATGTGGAATCTCATTTCAGACATCATTAGACCTCGTGTCCGAGCTTCATAGCTCTAAAATGTATTTGTTCACATTTCCATCGAGAAGTTTAAAAAAAAAGTCCTTTCTTTTTCCACTTGTTGTTGTGCTGGAGAGAAAAACCCACGTCCTCTGCAAACTGGAAATGAAAGTCGTCAAACCAGCACATCCAGCATTGTAACTCCACTCCCTTATCACAGACGTGGTCGTTCGGATTGACACCAGTCCGACTCACGTAGGTTCACAGGATCTCCAGAAGGTAATCACTTGTTTTTTTGTTTTTTTTTTTTGTTTTGTTTTAAAGGTTTGGTTAGATCAGGGGTCAGCAACCCGCATGCAGCTGTTTCATCCTTATGTTGCAGCTCGGCGTGGTTTGGAAAACTAAATTGTGTTCGATTGAAGTGTATGTGCCCCTGCGACAGACTGGCGACCAGTCCAGGGGTGTACCCTGCCTTCGTCCATGAGTAGCCGGGTTAGGCTCCGGCAACCCCGTGACCCCGAAAGGGATAAAGCGGATTGGAAAATGAATGAATGAATGAATGAAGTGTATGTTTTTTATCTCAAAAACGTGCGTCATGTCCTCTTATTAAGTCAAAGTTTTCAACTTCTTTCTTCAGACCTTATGCAATTTCAGTGATCAGTATTTGCCTATTTCAGAGACGTTTGACAGCAGCTGACATGTCAGCAGCAGCGACACCGAAACTGCACAATATCTGAACAAAATATTTTATTTGTGTTTTCATTTGTTTATTTGTAGTTGTAAATTGTAAAACATTGTGATCTCGAAATATTAAAATAAAACTCTCTCTCTCTCTCTCTCTCTCTCTCTCTCTCTCTCTCTCTCTATATATATATATATATATATATATATATATATATATTAAATGGTCTCACAGTCATGGTTGTGAGTTTGAGTCCTGTGTCAGAGATGATGACCCTCTAAATAAAAGTTTAACCCGCTTTTAGAGCCCTGATTTTGAGACCATTTAATTCTGACTTTATTGCGCAGATTTAAGCCTCATATTCGCAGCAGCAGCTGGTGCACAACTTACACAACTTTCAATATATGCTTGTTTTTTCAATGTAAGACATAAAAAAACTTTAAAATAATTATTTTACTGTTTATCACTAGTTTAATGGATACAAATCTTTATGGAAGTGTATTGCATTCCATAGCAGGGGATGGTGTTCTTTTGTTAATTGAGTAAAATACACTTCCATTAAAAAATGTATCAAAAATCATTTAAAAATATTTTTTAAAAAACAGACTATTAGCGACAAAGTTGCCCACACCCACAATTTGAGCACCCAGCAGGTCAACCACAGACTTTACGGCTTTATGCCCAATTTTGTCTTCAGGATTGACTCACAAAAAAATAAAGAGTTGGTCAATATTTAATGTTTACCCAATGATGTGTAATGTTTGCAGATAGTTGATGCTTTAAAGAAAAGTTTGTGTTCATGAAAAGTTCAGCGATCAGAAGTGGGTTTTTTTTAAATAACGTTACATTTCTGTAATGTTATAAACCTGAAATAAGACTACACTTTCAATTATTATTAGTGTTTTGTTTTTTGTGGCTCCCAGTGTTGTCTTTTCCGTGGAAAAGTGGTTCCGTGGTTGAAATGGCTCTTTTAGTGTTAAAGGTTGCCTAACCTTGAGTTACAGTAAAAACTATTTATTTATTTTTCATAAATTATCATAATGTTTTTTTTCTTGTAATCTGAGCAGGTTGTCCTAAACAGGTTGCTTGACTTTTTTCCATTTACAGTATGTTCCACTGAGATAGCAAAAGTATTAAGACGCATCATGATGCTAAAAAAGTTGTTTCCGTTTAGAAGGTAATCTCCAAAGCAAACTATGACTAAAACCTAAGAAACCATTGTCACATCTGTAATTGAAAGCTTGAAGAGCTGGAACTGAGAGCAGATTGGAGATTTATCTCCTCGGCTGGAACATAGTGGTTGTAGATTAAATTGAGGCATGGCAACTTTATTTGTAAAACACCATTTATAGTGTGTAAGAGTGTTTGCATCTCTCTGCTTTCTTCCCTCTCAGAAAATAAAAAATGCAACCAAACTTGCTTTTCTGCCCACACAAAAAGAGTCTTGCATGATCAGTTCACCAGTCTTTGGTTTCTAAAATACAACCTGGTCTGCTGCTTCTGACCCTGATCTGAATTTGTTCGTCCTGTCCGAAGATCTTTGAGCTTACTTCTTGACCAGAACTTGACGAAATGGAAAAGAAGGGCCCCCTTCCAGATGTTTCAGCACCACCCTACCCTGGCCCACCTTTAGAGCAGAATACACCACCCTAC
>BSAI01006576.1:0-46196 GCA_036245035.1 Adrianichthys oophorus | reverse complement strand
GCTACATGGAGCCAGCAGCTAATGTTTTTAGCATGTTAGCTACATGGTGCTAGCAGCTAATGTTTTTAGCCTGTTAGCTACACTGAGTGATGTCTGTGTTTATCCCATTCACTATGAACGAAAGACATGGATGATGTTAAGAGATGAGGTTGATTTATTTTGAAAAGCTCTACAAAAACATCAGTGATCATGCCTTAATGTTTGGATTCATGAATATATTTAGAATCTCCTACAAGCTACAGAGAACTTCTCTCCACTTTGTGTTTAGTGTACACTATGTTTTCACCTCTCTTACGGAGTTTGACGGCTTTTTGTCCCGCATTAACTCGAAAGGGCGAAAATAAAGACAAGAATAAAATGAGGGTACCTTTTTTGAGGTGTTGATCAAGCTAAAGTTCAGGAGGCCCGAGCAGACAGCAGAGGAGATCCACTCGCCCGGCAGTCCAGCCAAGCACCCAGACCTGAGTCTGCAGGACTGCCACACTAACCCTAGCCCAGCCAGAAGAGCAGCCCTCCCACCGCGGGGGGGCCCCACCCCTGAGAGCCACACCTCCCCAAACAAGGCGCCCACCCCCACCTAGGTGTTGAATTGAATTGAAAATGATTTATTTCAAGCAGACAAGAAAAAAATATAAGACATGTGTAACACAATCAACAACAACAAAGCTTTGCATCAGTAATCACATCAAACATAGGATAACTAGACATCAGGAGATTGACTGTTTGAAAGGAAGTGGGAGGAAGCGAATTTATTTAATCCCACCCCGACTCGACCATACCATTTACTTTACATTAGATATCAACCGGTTTGTAACTAATAACCAGGTATTTATACTGTACTGACAGTAATAGAGGTCATTAAACATCCTTTAGTAACAGTAAGTCATACTGCTTTGCATGGAAGTACAACACTATTTTAGACTTGATTGGAGCATATGCAAAAAATAAGTGATGTGAACAAGTCAGTATAGAGATCAATTTTTTTTCCTTTTTTTTCTTGCAGAGATAGTTTCATCAAAAGAATCAGTGATGTGAAAAAATCAAAAATAAGAATAGTAAAAAAATGAACAAACCAAAAAAATAAAAATCAAATAAATGCTGATTATTTTCATCAGAAAAGTCGTTTCTTCAGATATAGTATAAAAAGAGGCAACAATAAATCATTTATGTCTGAAAGATCATTTACTTTAGTGTTGCAAGCACTCCCCCACTCCAGCCCAGGGTACGAGCACCCTGAATGAAATGTTTTTTTCATTTTTGAAGAAAATGGTTCATCCACCATTTTAGCACCTGAACCTTTTTTAAAGTTTTATTGAAAAATATTTTGTCGCGACAAAGTTAATTGTTGAAAAAATATTTCCTGTTTTACCAAAATAAAAGCACTATGAATTTCCTTGGGAAAAAGCAATTTGTATGTGGGATACAGTTGCAGTGCTTGATGTTCTGTTTATTCAAAAAATGTATTTTTTACAATTGTATTCGTGTAAAAGGAGCATTAATATTCAGACAAAGATTTTCAAAGTCATACTCTTTTAAGAAATTGTTATGTCTCTGTTACAGTCTTGGGGTATGTTGGTTTATAAATCATATTGTGGAATGTGTATCCTGATAAGCATCAGATCGCCAGACTCTAACTAATACACAGTCCCATGCATCACTGTGAAAAACTCCCACAGATCCAGATCCTACCTCCTGTAGAAACAATTAGACATGCTCTGCTGCCAATGTCAGATTCAAATCTTAAAGAGGTTTGTTCTTTGAAAGGTCTTTTAAAGCTTTTGAAGTCTCCTCATTGACCAAACATATTCTATTGTGACAACAAAGGAGAAAAAGAACTGCCAAAAGTTGAAAAGTTGTAAAAAATAACTTTTTATTCCATTTAACAACCATTAGATAGATGTTTAATGACCCCAGTGATTCAGTTCTTGACAGAGATGCAGATTTAATGTGAAATTACTGAGCTAACTGGGAAGTTTTAAGGTTTGATTTCTTTTAACTTCAAGGAAAATGTGACCTAATTTTGAGAAAAAGGCATTATACCGCAACAACAAAAACATCAAATGTTTTCATATCACAACAAAACCAGCACTTTAGTGAACTTTGTTGATGATGAAAACATCATTTGTGTATTTTAGGGTTAAGAGGAAATTATTTTCTTTTCATAAACATTTTTTTATTTTTTAAAAATGAATTTTAACTTTATTTAATTTTAGAAGTTCAACTTTTTTTAGCTGAAGAAGAATTTAAAGGTGCATGAAATGTTCAGAAACGGTTATGGGAAAAAGGTTGTCATGTTAGATTATCCGATGGAGCTTAACATGTTTTAGAGATCTGCCTGAGAACACATGACAACATGACACTTCAGCTGCACGGTTTCTTATTAATCTGTTCACATTTTGCAAGGGATTCTGTGAGAAAGTGATCTGCTTCACTGCACACAGAAAATAAGTCTCTCCCTTAATAACTCTGGGCAATATCAGACCACACAGAATGACAGGGGAATCAATTTTGCTGGTTAGGTTATAGATGGATTTTCTTCACCTGCTTTTTTCACAAGACATAACTGAGATATATTATATGAATTATTGAGAAAGCTTCTGGAGTGTTTCACATGAAGCCAACAGCAGTTTTTCTAAAGCCTAATGAAAACAGGTATTATCATGCATTCAGATAATATTTTAGACTTGTTCATTTGCTGATCTTGCTTTGCATTATTGGCTAAGAGCTGGGTACTTGGAGCAATCCATCTAAACCCTAGTTATGCGTTGAGCATTTAATTGCAAATAACGTCACAGATAATAGTCAGAGCTCATACATCACACAGCTCCCCTGAATAATGAACAGACGTTGGCTCCGTGGATCCAGACTGACCCCAGGTGGAGCAATATCCACAAAGCAGCTTCTACTTAATTTTATTCGCCAAAGCAACATGAGAGGTTATTGAAAGGCCTCCCTGAATGGCTGTAACTCAGGAGGTGAAGGAGCCATCTGCTAATTGGAAAACTGGGGTTTGATTCCTACATTTGGTCGCCTTTATGACAGTTTGTCCTTGTACTTTGTTCAGGCTTGTGGTTTCAAAGTGAATCATGCAGTAAAACATTTGATAAATGATTCATTTATTTTCAAAAGATATTTTTCCCTAAGATGTTGTCTTCATTGTAACAACAATTTAGGTCTTTGTAAAACAAATGTGAATAAAAGTTGTTTTTCACATTGACTTGTTCAGACTGCAGATCAGCAGTCTTGCTCAGAAGAGCTAATGTTACAAAACTAGACAGTAAGAACTTGGTCTTTCTGGACTGTTTTTATAATTTTACTTTTATGCAAGATTCACCCAGGCTTTAAAATCAACATGGTTGAAAGTTGAGGTCTTGTGACACTGGAGGTGTTGCCAACAACAGAAAATACAATACGCTACTCAAACTACTAGAACTCTTTGGCCATTTATGCAATTAACGTAATGCCAAAGGATTTTGAAGCTGCTTTTTTCATTGTCAGAACTACTATAATAATAAGTTTATTTAAAAGGGGATGGTGAAATTGTAAAAAAAAAAAAAAAACACACATGATTAAATATGGTTAAAAAAGCCAGAATTAGCCAAAGGCTAGTTTTCATCTGTAGTCCCCTGACCATGATGTTAAAAAGCATAAACATCGATACAGTCAAATACAAAATATCTAAACAAACATATACTATGCAAATAGATCAAATAGAACATCACAAGATATAATCAAGACAACATTAAAAAGATGAAAACAGCACAACAATCCATCACAACATCAAACCTTTTTGCTTTTAATAATTGAACAACTACAACACTACAAAACCACAACATCAAAACCGGCATTTCGTTTAGTGTGGGCAGCTTTGCGAGTTGACAAGCCACAATTTCATTTTTTTTGTGAAGCCCTACAATGTTGTTTACCAGTTGATTTGACTACAGTAAAGTGTTGCATATCAATGCAAAGCAGCTTTTCTTCGCTTAAGAATCCGTTTAAATGACATTAATTGTGCAAATGATTAAAGAGTTACCGTATTTCATAAAGGTATCAACACTTTGGTGTCAAAGGGTTCTGATTTTAAGCCAAGTTTCATGATGTCACTGAACTGGACCAATACAAATGCTGGCTGTTTCAGAGGTTCCTGTTGATCAAGAGACCATGTTGTCTGAAAATCCAATCCAGTCACTGACAGACAGGTTTTTGAAAGCAGTTTGTGTTTCTTTTTGTTCTATTGTGATGTGGAACCATTTGATGTGGGAGGAAATGTGAAACCCATCTGTCTCAGTATGGGTGTGCTCATTCATCAACAACAAAAGATGTAAAGTCTTCACCAGGAAACCACTAGGTGGCCGATCACACCTTCAGATCAGTCTCCATTCACTTCACTGTAAAGCAGTTTAACTTTGTGACAGAAACAAACATGTTTACAGTTTGAACATGTTTTTTCACTAATAAGTGAATTATTTACAGTAATACTGGGGGGTAAATGCTGACATTATCCTCTATTTTAATGTTCAATGTAAAAACATGTAGCTATGGGATTTTCAGCTAAAGGATGTTGTTGCTGGGTGTGGTCCAAACATACTAGTCATGCAATTGGATCGTACATCAACATCTGCCAACTTGATAGGGGCAGCATTTCATTCTCGCAAGAGAACCCGAAGACAATGTAATCATCATGTCCAACCCTCATCTTCCAGATCCGTCACCCTTCCCGTTTCCCAGCCCTCCTTTCTTCTTTCTGCTGGTTACATGGACCAGATGGATTCAGTGAACCAGAATGAAGAGACGCGTGCATTGGCTAGTCAACAAAAAGCCCTCTCAATAATTTCAGAATTATTAACCATGGTTAAGTAATAGTTATGTCATGTTGATGAGGTTGTACAGTTTTTAAGTGTTAGTTCAGACTAAAATCGTTTAGTGAAATCTTGCAAGCTTTTTGCTTCCCAACTCCAAACAACCACAGTACATGATTTCTTCAGCCATTTTTGAGGTTTTGCATATATATTAACCAATATGTTGTTGATGCATACATAACACTAAGCAATTGCATATGAAAACTTTCATTAATAATTTGTTTTGCATTAAGTAGGGTTGAATAATGAACATTAGTTAACTTCTAACTAATAATAACTTAAATAGTACACTTAGCAATGCAAAGTAATGCATTTAAATGGCTGTTAACACATTATTTTATAGTTAAATAATGCTTAATTTTGCATTAACTAGTGCTAATAAAGGAACTCTTATTGTAAAACGTTACAGTTTTTTAAAATCATGTTTCACATTCATGTAGTTTTTATATTTAATCTCTCTCTAAATGTCCTTTATCTTTTTGTTTTAGTAGCAGTTGTGATGTAAAAATGTGACGTGATGCTAACAGTATAGGTTTCAGCTAAAAACAAAACAAAAAGAAAAAAACAACTTGTATTTCAGTTTTAAACAGTGAATCCATCATGTCTTTGTTGGTTCAGAAAGAACAACATCCAGACAAACTAATGGCATCATGAGGTGTCTAGTTCCTGACACCGTAAATCTAGCCGTAAATCCTCTGGACTGTATTCTCAATAAGCAGGTGATGGGTGACTTATAGCCAAGTTCTTATGCCGCATTCACACCAACTGCGATATGAGTGTCAGGGACTGCCAGTTTCAACGTTAAGTCGTGTGATCTGAGCATTGGGTGTGTCCCGTTGGTCTTGTAGCAGCACGGTGAGAGTTCAAAATGCTGAACTTTGGTAAACACAAAGAAGTTATTTTAGAACTCAGCTTTGGCGCATGAGATGTTGATGACACAATCAGTGGGTGGAGTCAAATATTTGACTATGTGCATGCATAATTCTTGATGAATGTGTAACTTTGGACATGTGTTTGCGTAATTCTTGGTTTGTGTGTAACTTTGGACTTGATTAATTATTGATTTGTGTGTAACTTTGGACCTGTGTTCAGCAGTTCCTGATTTGCATGTAACTTTGGATTTGTGTGTGCATATTTCTTGATTTGTCTGTAACTTTGGATGTGTGTAATTTTTGATTTGTCTATAACTTTGGTTTTGTGTTTACTTAATTCTTGATTTGCGTGTAACTTTAGATTTGTGTGTCCGTCCGACCGGTCCAACAAAAAGAACACAAACAAAATTAATATTAATAAAGTTTAGTTTAAATTACAAAAGGGGCTTATACCAACATACATTTTGTGTTCCCTATGATTTATAACCCCCGATTGTAAGAGTAAAATCTGTCTAATACAAGAGGCTCTCGGCTCATATCTGTTTGATCAGCTGTTGGACAGGACAAGTTTAAAAAAAAAAAAAAGATTGCACACTTGGAAGCAGAGGCACGTGTCTATTTTAGGTGTGTGTGTGTGTATGTGTGTGTGTGTGTGTGTGTGTGTGTGTGTGTGTGTGTGTGTGTGTTTGGGACTTGTGCCTTTTAGTGAAGTTTTTATCATTCTTATTTTTTTCTCTTCAAGAAAAAGCAACAGCTGTTTTTTCCGTGGAAGCAAGGAAGGTGACTCTGGCCAGGTAACTTGATGATTTTGATAAACCCTCAGAGTGGTAATTTCTTTTTTTTTCTTCTTTCCTCTAGGGCTTAGTCATGGAAGTACAAGAACTTACAGACCTGGTTACACGACTGCAAGCTGAGAACGAGAGGCTGTGGCAGCAACAAGCAGCAGTTTCTGGCCCTAGCGTAGCACCTGCCACTTTGGCAGGGCCTTCAACCAATCCACCAGTCATAGAGAGACTGTTATATGTCCCTAAAGACAGAAGATGTCCCATGTTAAGAGGACGGACTGGTATTGGGCTTACAGAGTGGCTTGAGGAGGTGCAGGCTTGCATGAGGCCTCGCCATTTAAGCATAGTTGACCAGGTGTTCTTTTTGTCCGATCACCTGGAGGGGGAGGCGCGCAGCGAAATCAAGTACCGCCCCAGTTCTGACCGTGAGGACCCAGCAAGGGTCATTGCAGTGCTGCAGGAGTTATATGGCTGCACTGACTCATGTTACCCTGCAGGAGGCCTTTTTTCACGACTCTACTAGAATTCTCCCTGGCTTTAATGGGCCTGATGGGATCTGTCAAGGGAGCTGCACCTAGTGGTGTTCCAAATGCAGAGGGTCTGTTGCGGGATCAGTTTGTGGAGCATGTTTGTGATAGTACATTACGGTGTGAGTTGAAGCAGTTTGTGCGCCGGCAGCCCACCACTACGTTGTTAGAGGTTAGGAGTGAGGCAATCAGGTGGGAGCGGGAAGGTCTACCAGGAGGGGTGCGGAGTCGTAGTTACTCGGTCCCGTCAGTTCCAGGGTTCCAGTGTGGTGTTGGAGGTATGCCCCAAGCAGCCCCCCAAGCATCAGAGTTATTGGAGATAAAGGAGATGTTAAGGCTCCAACAAGAGCAGATTCTCCAGATGTCTCGAGACCGTTCACGTCTGCAGAGTTCTAATCAGACTAGCCAGCCCTCCCATCGTGGGCCCCCATTTTGCCCAAGATTGTAATGGAGTGCGGGTGGCTCCCTCAGCCGGTCCAGTTCTGCCTACCCACCGCAGACGCCAGCGCGATAATGGCGCACCACAATCGGAAAACTAGTGCCCACTGAGTTGCAGAGCCACAGCTCGGAGGGGGCAGCCTCTGGCTCCAGAGGGGACTTGGATGGCCTTTTCGCCTCCTGTCCCCATTTAGAGGTGTGCATGGGGGTATCCCCATTTCATTTTTGGTGGATACTGGGTCTATGGTATCCACCATCACAAAAAGCTTCTTCAAGCAGCATTTTGAGCCATGGGGGCAAGAGCGACTTCGTTCCTGCCATTGGCTACAACTGAGGGCAGCGAACGGGCTATACCATACCTTGGCTGGAGTTAGAAGTTAGGCTTTGTGGCAAGTTGTTGCCACAGTGTGGTGTTTTTGTCGTGAAGGATCCCCCCGGTGGAGGACCTATGCAGGTACCTGGTGTCTTGGGGATGAACATCATCTGGCGCTGTTACCAAGAGCTATTTGCCCAACATGGCAGTGCTCTGTTTGGACAACCTGAGGTATCCACAGCCCCAAATGTAATTTTAGGTGGCCTGCAGCAGTGCCACCACACTCAAGCACAGGGAAGCCCCAGTGCTTTTAAAGTAAGGACTCGTGGTCAAAGGCCTTGCTGGATTCCTGGTGGCGTCCTGACGGTCGTTGCCACAACCTGTGCGGAACAGTGCTCGGGCTCAGTGGTGTTGTTCGAGCCATGTAGCTCAGGCCTCCCCGCAGGCCTTTTAGCACCCCCATCATTGGTAAGGGTAGATCAGGGGACAGCTTACATTCCCTTCATCAATGTTGGGTCCACCACTGTGAGAATCTACCCACGTACCCTAGAGGGCCCGCTGGCCCCAGTTGGGGTTGTGAGTTTACCCAAGGAGGTGACTGAGGTACCATCAGGGGCAGCCCTGGTGGCGGCTCAGGCAGCATCTACCCTGCCTCCGGCACAGCTCGTGTCAGTGAACCTCTCTCCACTTTCTACGGAAGAGCAAAGAAAGGTCCAGGCCCTCCTGGAAAAATATTCAACTTTTTTTTTTTATGTATAAGGGTGACTTGGGGTGCACAAGCTTAATCACTCACATTATTCCCCTGGTGGATGATGCTCCGGTCCGGCAGCGCTACAGGCGTATTCCTCTGTCGGACTATGAGGCAGCAACAGAGCATATTGACAACTTGCTTCATTCCCAGGTGAGAGCAGCGGGCCCTTTGCGTCCCCAATTGTTTTGATTCATAAAAAAGATGGTGGTCTTCGCCTCTGTGCGGACTTCCGACAGTTGAATAGCAGGACCAGGAAGGATGCTTTTCCCCTTCCTCGCATAGAGGAATCCTTGGATGCCCTGTCAGGGGCTCGTTGGTTCTCGACTCTGGACTTGGCCAGTGGCTATCATCAGGTCGCAGTTGCAGAGGCGGATCGCCCCAAGACTGCGTTCTGTACACCGTTCTGCCTTTTTGAGTGGAATCGCATGCCCTTCGGCCTTTGCAATGCCCCTAGCACCTTTCAGCATATGATGCAGCGGATGTTTGGTGAACAACAAGGTCAGTTCCTGCTGTTGTACCTCGACGACATTGTAGTCTTCTCTTCCACAGACGACCAACATATGGAGCAATTAGAGCTAGTGCTGGAGAGGCTGCAACAGGAGGGGCTTAAGGTTAAACTCACCAAATGTGCTTTTTTCCAGCGACAGGTGCATTATTTAGGGCATGTGATTTCAGATCAAGGAGTCTCTACAGACCATGGTAAAGTGGAGGCAGTGGCTAACTGGCAGCCCGCTACCACAGTGTTCCAGCTGCGGTTGTTTGTTGGCTTTGCCAGCTATTATAGACGTTTTGTGGAGGGGTTTGCTAAGTTGGCTGCACCTTTGCACCGGTTGTGGCAGAGCTGGAGGGCACCAAGATTCGGAAAAGATCAGAACGTGGCATAAAGAACCACTGGACTGAGGAGTGCCAGCGCAGCTTCGAGGCTTTAAAAGCCAAGCTGACTACAACCCCCATGCTGGCCTATGCAGATTTCTCTTGCCCTTTTATTTTGGAAGTTTATGCCAGCAATGGGGGGCCTCAGAGCAGTCCTTTCACAAGAACAAGATGGTAGGGTGTGGCCAATAGCCTATGCTAGTCGAGGCTTGCAGCCCACCGAGAGGAACCCCATCAACTACAGCTCCATGAGACTTTTGGCACTTAAATGGGCTGTTGCAGAGAAGTTCAGGGAGTACCTTCTGGGACAGAAATGCGTTGTCTATACGGACAATAACCCCCTCTGCTATTTGTCCACTGCCAAGCTTGGTGCCATGGAGCAACGGTGGGCAACTCAGCTGACTGTGTTCCACCTTGAGATAAGGTATCCCTCAGGGTGTAGCTACAAGAGCACAGACGCTTTGTCACTGCAGCAAGACCCTGACATGCAGGCCTGGGAGGCTGTCTTCCCAGGCAGCAGACTGCCCAGGTCAGTGCAACAAAGGCAGGCAGGCGGGGGCTGTTCGTACAACCCAAGCCACAATGGCTGCTCTGCCCCATCACAGCCCTCGGACATCGCTGCGCTCCAAAGGGATGACCCTGTCTTGAAGGAGCTTTGGCCCTTCTGGGAACGGCAGATTCGTCCAAACTCTGCGGAGCGGGTGCAGTTGTCCCCACCCACAGTGGCACTGCTTCGACAGTGGAACCGTTTGGTTGAGCAAGGCGGGGTCCTTTACCGAAGACTCTTTTGTGATGATGGGGGCAAAGTAGTGTTGCAGATTGTGCTTCCTTGCTCTTTGAGGGAGGAAGTTTTGACAGTAGTTCATCAGCAGGTTGGTCATCAGGGTATAGACAGGACTCTTGACCTGGTGCGTCAATGCTGTTCTTGGCCTGGCATGTCATCTGAGATGGCAGACTGGTGCAGCCGGTGTGAGGAGTGCCAGGTGTCCAAAGCCACTCGTCCAACAGCCCGTGCCCCTATGGGTCATTTGCTGGCCTCTAGGCCAAATGAGATTGTGGCCATGGACTTCTCAGTACTGGAGCACACCGTAAGTGGTATTGAGAATGTTTTGGTCAAGACTGATGTCTTTAGCAAGTACACTCTGGCTGTTGCCACTCAAGATCAGCGCGCTACCACAGTGGCCCAGGTCTTGGTCACAGACCAATCAGGGGCGAAGCTTTGAGAGTACCATAATTCACTAGTTATGTGATCTTTCTGCGGTAGAAAAATTGCGCACCACACCTTACCACCCAGAGGGCAACAAGCAGTGTGAACGGTTCAACAGAACCCTACACGATCTGCTTAGGACCCTACCAGGCTCCCGGAAACGAGACTGGAACATGTGCCTGCCACAGCTCCTGTATGCATACAACACGAATCCCCACCAGTCAACGGGTGAGTCGCCATTCTTTCTCATGTTCGGACAGGAACCAAGGCTTCCGGTCGACTTCCTATTGGGGCGGGTCCAGGAGCCAGTGGTGGGCACTATTCACAATTGGGTTCAGGAACATCAAGCTCGGCTCCAACTGGCGTTTGAGGACACCAGGGACAGGCTGCGAGCCGCTGCTGATCGCAGGAAGAGAAGCCATGACGAAGGGGTAAGGGACTCTCCTCTAGCAGAGGGGCAGCTGGTTTTGGTGTGAGACCTTGGGTTCAGAGGGCGACAGAAAATCAGGGATTTGCGGCACCATAGGGTACACAAAGTGTTGAGGGCACCCAAAGAAAGGGGCTCGGTGTACACTACCAAGAGATGACCCCATTGAAGGCCGTGCTACAACGAGAACAAGGTCAGGAGTCTGCTGCAGACCCCCAGAGCCATTCCCCCCAGAGGTCCCCCGAATTACAAGACGACCCATTGGAGAATGGGAACTGGTTTGTGGTGAGAGAACATTCGAGTGAGGCAGTGGAAAACACAGGACCTGATTAGCTGCTTTGGCAGGTTGAGGCCGCCTGAAGTTCGCATGAAGCTGTCATTTGGCTGATGTCTTGGTTCATTCTTGGCCAGTACATTACATCCCTTGCTCTACGTTTACACTTGACTTCTCCAAGGTGACCTTCATGTATCTTTTGAAGCATTTGTTTGCGCAGAGAGGTTGGGATAACGAACTTGCTTCATTTTAACACTATGTCTTCCGCCACTGCGAGCTCTGCTCTGCAGTTCCAGAAGTCTTGTATTTTTGAAGGGCAATCTTTTTTGTTTTCTGGCCATCCTTTGATTATTGTGCTTTTTTGTTTTTGTTTTCTTCTGTTCCAGAAGACTCCTAAGGGGTGTTGTTAGGGTTGCCAGTTGTGGAACAAACTTAGCAAGGTAAGTTACCATCCCCAAGAACTGTCTGACTTCATATTTGTTGGTAGATCTTTACATGTTGTTTATTGCTGACGTTTTTTTGGGGTCTGGCCTTACTCCCTGTTCACTGACAACATCTCCCACAAAGGCAAGTTTATTCACTCCAAACTCACATTTGTCTTTGTTTAGTTTCAGATTCATTTCCCTGGTCTTGTCCAGCACTTGTCTCAGTCTTTTGTCGTGTTCTTCTCGAGTAGCTCCCCAGACAATAATGTCATCCATCATGGTCTCTACTGGTATGTGTTCGTAAATCATGTGTATGGTCTAGTGATAGACTTCAGGTGCAGATCGAATCCCATATGGTAGGTGAAGAAACCTGTACCTACCCTCCGGTGTGTTGAATGTGCAAAGTTTTGAACTCTCTTCGTCTAACCTCGGCTGCCAGAAACCTGACGAAGCATTCAGTTTACTAAACCACTTAGCTCCAGCAAACTGTGCCATGATTTCTTCTCTGGTTGGCAACATGAAATGTTCTCTTCTGATTACTTTGTTTAAATCTCTTGGGTCCAGGCATGTTCTGAGAGCACTTGTTTTCTTTTGTATAACAACCAGTGAGCTGACCCTTTCGGTTGGTTCAGCTATCTTCTTGATGACCTTTAGTTTTTCCACTCAAAGGTTAGTTAGTTTTTACCTGTCAAAGGTCACATTCTATGTGGGTACAAAGTACTCAAACCTTGTCATCAATTCTACCAGAGACAGGTTAGCTTCATCCAGCTGACAGTTATTATATATATCCAAAGCATCTTCTCCAATGACATGCAACAGGATATTAGCCTTAAGCGTTTCATCACCGTTCCCTGCTCCACTTGCTGCCAAATAAATGTTGAATCTTTGCTTAAAACGTTTCCAGTTAACAACAAGATTGCCTGTCAATTGCATGGAAATGGGCCGACTTAGCGTTTCCATGACGGGTCGGGGTATTTGGGCATCCACAGTCCTCTGTTGCATCCAAATCAGGAGCTAACGCCTCTTCTTCATTTACGTCTGCCTCTGCCCCAGCTTCTCTGTTGCTGCTGCTCGTAGCCATCACGTGATGTAGCACACTCCATTAGCATGTTGCTCCTCAGAACTTTTCACCACAAGACAAAGAGTTCTTCTCCTTTCTCTTGCTGCTCACTTCTGACACCATGTGTTGTCTTGCTTATCCTCAACCAAGCAACTGTGGCGCTATGGCTGTGGTTTACAGACTTTAATGAACAGTATTATATTTACTATGCTACACGATGCATGGCTATCTCCCGTTAGCTACCTGGCCAACATACGTTGGTTTGTATATGTGACTACTCGTCTAGCCTGCTGGGTAATCTGGCTTGCTGGGTAATGCAGTTCTACATAAACTAACTTCAACACATAGTCAGTACTCTGGAGACGGCTCCCACCGCTGACCAGAGGGGGAGACAGAGCACCAACTCCTTACAGCCATCATGTCAGGTGATTGTTTAAAGAGGTCCCCACTTTCTTTAAATGAAGGATAAAATGTATGTAAGCGCTTGTGATATTTTGAATAATTGAATCTATTTAAAAAACAAATACATTTTGTACAGGTCTGACTTTGACCCATATTTCCTTTTGTTTCACTTGCATATTAAGAGTGAGAATAAACCAAAAGACTGGTCACTCAAATATGTTGAACTTTATTTTTTTCATCATAATCTACAAATGTCACAACAAAACATTTTTCTCCCTTGAAAATGAATTTTTTATCTTGATTGCCTTTGTTTATAAGCCCACTCACCACGAAAAGATGCAGGCCTAGAGAGGAAGGTACTAGACAAACAAAATTAAAACCACCAGACAAAAAGCAATAAAAAAAAGAACATGTACATCTTTGTTATGTAAATCACCACATTTTGGGTTCTATTAGCACAATAGCTATTCCGCTTAACTGGGCCCTGTGACTGTGTCTGTAGGGTTAGCTTCAATATTAGCTTGGGTATAAAGAGGTTGACAGTAAGTTCAACCTAACTCAGAAAAAACTCCTTACATTACAATGACAACATTATATGTGATCAAATGTCAACAACTTTATTTAACATAAGAGAAAACATGACGCTTTATAAATTCATCTATTTTGTTATGTTGTATTTTTTAAATGTGTCTATAAAGGCTACAACATGATAAATTAGGAAAACAGGAATAAGACATTCAAACTTAAAGAAATGGGCCGTTCAGTTCATACTAAACGCGTAATATGGGAAATATGTTTTTCCTCTTGTCTAAATGTCACTTGCACCACTTTACATATTATGAGTAAAACACCAAGTACTTACCAATAAAGATTTAGGGTGTAAATAGTCCACCGTTGCGTTGGCTTGCTGGGGACTTTAGCTAAAGCGTTGGTGTTAGCATGACCAATCACAATCTTACTCATCAGAAGAAGAGCGAGCACTGATGTCATCATGGTGCACCCCGTGGAACTGCTAAGTGGAATAGATTAAACACTTTTTGCGTGGCGAGATGTGAAAATGAAAAGGTCATCTTCATTGGCTTTTTCACTTTAACTATGTGTTAATTATGTGTAGAAGTAGAAAATAAAAATACAGTTTGGAGGATTGATTAATCATTTTATTTAAGAGACAAGGAATGCAGTTACACTGAGAAAAGGAAAAGCCATGTCTTTTCGTCTATTTTTACTGTCAAAATTGATATTTCTAAATGAATTTTTGTAAAAAATTTACAAGAAAACTTTTTGAAAATTAAATGTCAAATGCCATTTTTAATTAAGTTATAGAATGAGGGGTGTTGGAGAAGGAAAAAGAAAAAACATTCATAGGATTGAGTTGTCATTTTATTTTTAAGTGAACTTATGCAGCTATATTATGAAAATGAAAAAGCATTTCTGGTATTGATTTTTATTTAGAAATATGTGTCACATTCGCTTCCATAAACATTATCCATGTCTTTCATGTATTGTAAATGAGATACAGTCAATATTTCCATGTAGCAATAAGGCTAAAAACGTTTGAAGGTAACTCCTCCCACAAGCATCTAGAATGTCAAGTTTGAACACATGAACACATTTTTGGACAAGCGTCGATCAGCAAATTTGACAAGAAAAGAGAGGTGTCCGGCAAGAAGTTGACACATGAAGCACGTTTTGTGTGAACTAAGGCAGCATGAAAGTCCCACTCCAATCACCTTTTGATCTATTTTCAAAGTGTTCCCTGCGGTCTTTAATTATAATAACGCAATAGGACATCGTTTCTGCAGAGCAGCAGGAGTTCATCAGAAATTTGCCTCTGAGTTGTGGGTGGGACTGTTGGAGTCAATGGACACAGAGTTATCCCGCCATTGCTACATCACATCCTTCTGTTTAAACGTTCTCTGGGTAGCTTTCAGCCCTTCACAACCTCAGCCTAATTTTACCAGTGCAACAAAAATGGTATGCAATATTGGAGCTAGCCAGTCGTACAGTTTTGATCCAGATTCCAGCTAAAACAAATGACGAAAATAGATCTATTTGTCTGAAAGTGGATGAATCAGAATGGAGCAGAGCAGGGAGCCTGTTGTGTGCCAATTGTAGTTTGTAACAACTACAAGCTTCTTCAAACAGCATTTTTCTGTATGCTCCTTATTCACAACAAATCGCACAAAGAAATACTCTGAAACACAATTTTCTTTATTTATGTCTGCCATCATGAGAAATATTCAATAAGATCATGTTAAAAACAAAAAAAACAAAATTTTCATTGGAGTGGGTCTTTAACATCCTTATAATTGGAGCTGATTGGCTCCTTTCATTACCTGTCTCCCCTGAGATGTACAGAAATGTCCAGATACTATGTGACAGTTATGGTAATGCCATTACATGCGCAGTAGGAGGATGGGCAGTGTTTGTCGCTGAAGCTGTCAGTGCCTGCAGCACTGCAGCTAACTGTAGCTGACAAAGCCCTATGACAGTACAAGACTGCAGGGAACTTCCCCTTAAACAGCCAACAAACAAGGTCAACCAGCTGTCATCATGACTTTTTCTGCATTTTTTACAAAGCTTTAACAGAATACTTAAGGGTTTTCTTTAGGTTTCACAAGCTTTTGATGGATTTTAGAAAATCTGCTGCTAAATTGTATTTTCATTTATCTGCTTTTTTTTTATGTCATAATTATTCTCTTAAACATATTGTGGCTGGATGGCTCAGTTGGGTGTGTGAAGGACTGGTGCATGGGAAACTCCCCAATTCCCAGGGGACACGATGAGCTAAATCCAGTGTGACTCCTAGTGCCCATCTGCGTAGTCTCAGAGGGGCCTGGGTCTGGATCTGCCTGTGCCGGTCCCCAGCCCAGATAAAATACAGTGCCAGATAGGGTATCCAGCCATAATAATTTCTGTCAAACAAAGTGTGCGGATCAGTGAAAGCTGATTCATTGTGGTGACCCATGAAGGGATGCCAAAAAGTGAACAACATTCTATTAAATATTTTATATATATATATATATATATATATGAAAGAATTATATATTAAAAAAATAAATATTAAAAAATAACTTTTTACATTTTGAAAACACTGTGTAAATATTTTTTTAAAAACTGTTTTTTTTGTATGTGATATAAATTCAAAAAAAGTTTGAGATGTGGAGAAAGTGAATGACTTTTGAAAATATTTATGGACTTACACATTATAAAAGTTTTCACAAGCAAATGTGCAACTATTTTCAGCACCATGACAACTGAACACCATCTGACAGTCCAGTGACAGTACATGACAACTACACTGAGTGACTCCTAGCCAGGAAGCTAGGTACAGGAAGTACCCACTGGCTGCTTATTTAGGTTATAAACTGACCAATCAGATGCCTATTTAAAAGTATGTGGTCTCACGCAGTGTTGAATAAGTTACTTCCAAAAAGTAATTGATTACCTTACTTGGTTACTGGATAAAAACGGAAATTACTTTACTCTTTACCAGGGCTCTAAATGAACACCCGCCCACCTGCCAAATGCAGGTAAAACTTTTATTTAGCGGGTAGAACAACAATTTCAGCAGCCACTTTGGCAGGTGAGACATTCATCATCTCTGACACGGGGCTCAAACTCACAACCTTGACTTTTAGCTGTCTGCTTTCCCTTCTCACTTGCCTTCCACAAACATCCATCACAGAGTTTGTTCAAACATTTAATTCTGACTTTGAGCAGATTTAATGCTCACATTTGCTGCAGCAGCTGGTGCATTCAGGGACTGCATGGAATTTCCACATTTATGCGCTTTCATTTAGAGCTTGCTTTTGCTGCATTCAGGTGCGCTGGTAATTTCTAGCATTGGCTCACACTGATCTCTGCCAACACAAAACACACACTTGTTGCTTCATGTCATTGTTAGTCTTTGAAATGACAAAGATTCACAACTACAACACACTGATCTGTAAGAACACACACAACACGGCAAAGCGTTGCACATTTTTCCAAATATGCATGTTTTTTCTCTGCATGACATTAAAACATTTTAAAGTAATTATTTTATTGTTTATCACTAGTTTAAATCTTTATGGAAGCCTATTGCATTCAATAAAAAAGGATGGTCTTCTTTTTTACTTTAATGCAAAACGCTTCCATAAAAATTATATCCGAAATTGTTTTTTCAAAAATCTTACAATTCCGACTGTAAGCCACAAAGTTGACTACACCCACAACGTGAGCGCCCAGCAGGTCACCCACAGACTTTACTGCTTGGTGTCCAATATTGTCATCGAGATTGACAAACAAATAAACAGTTGATATTGGTCCATATTTAATACTTCCCCAACGTTTTGCTGTGTAATGTTTGTAGATCAAGTCAATGCTTTATCTACAGATTTGTGTTCATAAAGAAGAAGTTTCTTTTGTTAAAATAAAATTACATTTCTGTAACATTATAAAACCTGACATAAGATTCCACTTTCATGTATTACTAGTGTTTTATTGTTGTAAGAGAATAATCATTATCTTTAACATTTTATAAATAAAGGGAACAACTGTTTTACTTTGAAATACACACATTTTTTTCCTGAGTAATGTTTGACTGGTAAACTTTGGATGTTACGGGCCACCCCGGCTAGTGACCAACAAAGTTCATTTAGAGCCCTGCTCATTACCTATTTGAAAAAGTAATTTATAATACTCGTTACTTTACATTTTTCCACTCATACACAAATTCTCAAGCAACAAACAGCTTTGCACAAACAAGATCCTCTTGTCTTTCATTTAACAGAGCTCCTTTAAAAAACAGTTTTAATCTCAGTAGGACTTATCCAGTTTATTAAAAGTAAATAAATAAAATCAAACAAAATAATATAAAACTATATTTTAAAGCAATAACCTTGTGCAAGATATGTACATGGTTCAACACATAACCTGCTTCATTTGAATTCAGACAAAAAAGTGTGATAAATGACACAAAAATAAGTTACAACATCTGTGGTCTATACAGCTCAAAGTCAGATGTGAAAAAAACTGTTACATCTTTATTCATGTCTATCAAATCTGAAACCAAGCCAGTTTTTTTTTTTCAAAACACAAAGAACTATGAAATGCCTCCATTTTCATTTTGACCAACTTTATGTTTTCCATTACAATCAGTTCTGCACGGCTGCGAGTCTACCAAACTATGCACCCACCCCACAGCCGCGGAGCGCAAACTCATATTGACCAGTCTCGTGCAGCTTTGAAAGAAAAAGAAAGAAAGAAAGAAAGGAAGAAAGAAAAAGTGAATAAACATAGAAAAGAGGCGGATCTCTGCTCTGCCACTCACCTGCTGCTTTGTGGAGATGACAGGACTCCTCGCAAGCATCTCTTTTTGGCTCATCTTTGAGCCAGTTTGGCTGTAACAATGAGTGCATGTCTGTACTTTGACCGATCCCCAACTCTGCGTGCATTTATGTGCGTGTATGTGCCCATTACTCCGTTTTGTTTTAATTATTTTTTTTTATTTTGTTTTCATGTAAACGAGAGAAAATGTCAGATCCTACAAAACCTAAGTGAAGAAGTAACGAGGGTTTCTGTAGTCCTGACACAAACACACACGTAAAGTCTTACATAACATCATTTGAGCACAGCTTAATACAGTGCATTCCAAATTATGATTGAAGTGTCAAAAAGATTAAATTCTTTGCTTTTCAATGAAGCTCATGGATGACATTGTGTCTCTTTGGATCACTGAAATCAATGTCAGACACCTGTGATCATAGTGTTCCAGGTGAGCTCAATTAAAGGAAAAACTACTAAAGAAGGATGTTCCACATTGTCAAGCAACTGGAAAGAAAAAGGATCTCTGCTGCTGACGAGAGAAATAGTTCAATGTCTTGGAAAAGGTATGAAATCCTTGTTAAATTCTGGAAAACTGAAGTGTGATCATCTTACTATTAAGAGATGTGTGTCTGATTCAGTTCACACACGTGTCAATCAATCAGGTTAAATAACAAACCGCTCCTTTTAAAGGACTCGGAGGAGCGCCTCCTCTAGGTCACTCGCTGTAACTTCTGTTATTTTCTTTTGGAGGCAGCGGCCTCTCTAAACGTTCGGTTACGTTCGGTTTCATTCGGTGATGTTCCCTGTATGTGTCCGGGCAGTGGGAGGGGCTCAGTTGCCATGACAATGACGTCAGCGTTGGTGTCAAGTAACCAAAGGTCAAAATAAAGACAAGTCCGTGAAAACGAAAGAAAACTTTGGCTGCTGAGCTCAGAACCGGACCGAACCGGAGCTGGCAGCTGCCCCCCTCGCACCGAGCAACCTTCTGCGGGCTTGTTGGAACACAGCCGGTAAGGGAACGTGAGGGGGGTGTAGGGGGGGTTCTGATGACGAGCTAACAGCTAGCTTCAGCGCGTTAGCCGGAGCTCCGGGCTCTGCTGGCCCGCTCCCGGCCGGCCGCTGCTCCGCCTGTTCCCGCGTCTCCCGGAGCGGAGCGTTCTGGTGTCTGTGTCCGGCTCGGAGTTCACCCTGCTGCGGGAGTGAAAATAAAGAGAGCTCTGCTGTTTCACACCGAAAACTCACCTGTTTCCCTCTCCAAACTCAGCTCACTGACAGGTTTTCCGCTGAGCTGAGCTCATCTGGACCTCCACATGAAACTTCCTAAACTTTACTGATTGTGTGGACGCGCGATGGGACATCTACGGGCTTGGAAAGACCAAAGTTTTTGATTGAAAGCAGAAGCTGTGCTGGGGTCGGTTTCAGGCTGTTGGAGATGTGTCCTTCTCACCAGGAAAACAGCCATGTTAGTTTTAGTTCTCACACCATCAGTGCTGACTGGGGCCAGCCTCCAGCAGCTTTGTTCAATAGTTTGTCAGGTGATCTGGACAGAAATCCCCTTTAAGTGGTTTCTCCTAACTGTACTCCCTGTAACAGGAGGAGGAACTGTGTTTTCCTGACAATGGCAGACGTTCATCCAGTATGTATCCGTCAAAGCTTCACACCGCTGTCCATCCTGTGGAAGTGGAGGATGCTCCTGGCTGAACGGGAACAACGTTCTGCAAATGTGATGAAGGTCGCGCTTTGGCACTTTGGGGTTGTAAACATCCCCGACTGGAAGCTGTGTCTGCACAGAGCTTTCAGTCTGATGTTTGCAGCTGCAGGTTGCTTCGTTCTCCACAGACATGACCGGATCCTGCGTCTGTTTGCGTCTCAGACCTTTGTGTTGAAGGTCAGCTTGTGGTGAGTGCGTGGCGGTTCAAACTCAGGTCCTGTAAACATCCTACACTCAGCTGGAATCAGCCGCAGAGGTGGCTGAGAGAAGGTTGTTTACCTGCTCTGGTTGAGAGTGACCTGCACAGGAAGATGGCTGATGGCATCCAGGACAAAGATGGCGGACCCAGGCAGTGTTTCCATGGAAACAATTCTGAAAGACTCAAACGCTCAGGTTTGAATGTTTTTTTTTTTTTTTTTTTTTTTTTTTTTTTCTTCCACAAATGAAACTGTTCTGTGGAGTTGAAGTGCTGTTGAAATGATGGGGCAGTTTGGACCTGGAGGTGTTTCTGCTTTGGATCTGCTGCTGGCCTCTTCTCTGTCACAGTTTACAGGATGACTCACAAGGTGAACACACCACCTGCTGCGCTGCAGCTGCTAATGAATACAAATGTACCTGGCAGATTGCTCAGTCCCTACTTCATTGTGTTTGTATTGTTATGTTGCTGTTGTTGTCTTCCCCCAGCAGGCGAAACAAAGGCAACGTTACAGTGAATCCTGACGTTGCTGTTCGTGTCAAAGCTGGAATAGAAACACAGAAACCGAGGGCTTCTGTCTTTTGGAGCTTCTCTAACACGTCGGCTCCCACCATGATGAGATGTTGTTTTGTTGACCTTACATTCCTGAGTAGATGCTTCATAAACCAGAGAAGTTAAAGTTTATAAAATGTCCAGACCCTTCTGGATCTGACATGAAGTGACTTATGTCTTGAGCTTCATTGATGAAAAACAGGCATCAGGTGAACAGTGGTTGTAGGTTCAGATCCAGAGTGAGCTTGGTTTCAGCTCCATCAAGCTTTCTTCGTCTTTCTCATCACTCAAACAACCGGCTACAAAGGGTTGGATGGTAGGTCTACCAGCCCATTTCCTGCTTTGCGGGGGGGGTCAATGACCAGCCAAGAGTGCTTTAATGATCTTTAATAAAGCTGTGCCCCCCTCCCTGCTCAGCTGCCTCCTCAAAGAGTTTAGCTCTGCATAGACCTGGAATAAGTCTCCATTTGGATCAGAGGAAAAAGGGGCTGGAAGGAGAAGCATCTTCAGGCCTCATGATCCTCTTTATCTTGCAGCAGCAAAATAACAAAGCATTAAGATTAGTTTTTTTGTAGATGATGGTGAAAGCTGTTTGTCATTAAAGAGATGTATGTATGTGTTCAAGTGGGGATGAAATAAAACAGTAAACTTGAGTGAGAAAATTATTTTATTTGTTCCCTCTTTTAAATGTTTAACCATCAAAAGAAAATCTCAAGTTCTGTGTGACCACCAGCAATTTGCAGACTTTATCTAATGCTCATTACCCCTCCCATACCATAGCAAATGAAAGGCATCATAAATCACCAGGAAAAATGCCGTAACTATAATGTTTTGGACATCAAAAATGCTGTTTCTTTTTTTTTAAACACACTTCAAAAGTAGCACATAATTTATGCTTCTTCTGTTGTCCAAAGACAGCTGTTTTACGAGACAAATATTTGTGCCATTTTGAAAACGTAGAAAAAATGTATGATGGGCAAAATGCAGTGGTTTAGAATCATAAAACAGACAAGATGCTGGAAGTTTATAATCATCAGTCAAGTGTCAATGTTAGTCTAAAGTGGGCGGGGCCTGTCCACACACTCAGATGTTACAAACATACCTGTTTGCTCCAAGAGTCTTCACATACAAACCTGTCAACATGTACACAACTACAGCTCACTAACACACCTATACATACAAACCAACACATGTAAAGCATTTCATTGTGTTATGTATATTGTTTGTGCAAAGGTGAGCTGACACCTGTGTTCAGGTGAGTGTTTATATTAAGCTGAGGTGGATGATGGAATGGAAAAAAATAAAAAGTAGGCAGAGTTCCCGCCATCCCCACACCAGGACCCAGTTGCAGAAGCAGTTGCGGCAACCAGTGCCCCCCCCCCCCATGCTGTAGGACCGATGGAGGAGATCTGCCCGGCCAAGCGCCCAGACCAGGGCCTGCAGGACCACCACAGGGCCCCCAAAACCTGAGAGCAGTGAGGTTTGGAAGCACAGAGGGCAAGCCCAACCCCAGCCAGAAGAGCAGCTCTCCCCCTGCTCCAGGGGGGCCAGCGCGAATCACTCTGTTTCCTCAGTCTGAACAAGCTCTGTGCTCAGAGTTGAACAACTGGACTAAAATATGATGTAACGTGATGTAAACAGAGTAGGAATGAAGCAACCGATGAGTCACAAAAATGTAAAGCAACAATTGCCTGTTTATCAGACGGAAAAAGGGTCCAGCTGTTCATGTTTCAGAGCGTTTATCTAAACACAGCTGGAAACGCTTCTTAAATGCTTTTCTGTGTCTCGTTACGCTGCACGCACTCTAAAAGCTACCTTTTGGCTACTTAACAGAATCGTCTTAAAAATAATGCTATAACACCACAACGAGACACAGCAACTCATTGAAATGTGGCCGGGGGAATGCAGGCTGGTCAAAACTATTTTTAACTTGATTCACACCGTTTTCCCAATAATCTAGATGTGGGATAGGAAACTCCAGGCCACAGAGTCTGCAGGATTTCCAGATATCCAAGCCCTTCTCATGACTGATTACCTAATTAGAGCATGTCAGAGCATAGAATGCTGGAATGCAGCTCTCAAGGCCTGGAGTTGCCCATCTTTGATCTATAGGTCATAAACACTTACTAGTGTACTTTCTTAGCCGTCGTCTCGTCAGTAACTGCCTTGCAGCATGCCTCAGTCACACCAAAGCAGCAGTAAAAAGTGTTGAACCTGACACTGATTTAGACGTTTAAAACTGGTCAGCGAAATATAAAGTTTGACTCAGTGAAATATCCCAACAAAGATTACACAGCGTAGGACTTCCATCATTTCTGCCTCTAGTTGCTTTGCTACGGCCTCATTATTTCTGGTCAATAAATGAAGAGATATTTAGTCATGTGGTTTTGTTAACAAGCTTTGGTTCAAAACATAAAATGTCCAGTGGACGGCCATCTGAACACAGACCAAACGCTAGTTTTAGGACTTGATCCGGACCAAATGATTTTTACCATCTGAATACACTCTCAAATGTCAGAGTCTATGCAGGGCCTTAAGCCACCATCTTTTTTCTTTACAAAGGAAAACCCTGTTCCTGCTGGTGAGGAAGAGCTCTGAGTGATGTTCTCAGGGACTCATCTGTATAGTCCTGCACGACTTGATGTTCAGGTCCAGAAAGGCACTACAAATGGCCCCAAGGAAGAGCAGTACCTGGAAGAAGCTCAATGCTATAGTCAAAAGGTCTGTGAGGTGGTAGAGAGGAAATTTTGACCTTATTAAAGACTTCCCTGAGATCAAGGTATTCAGAAGGAACCTTTTGACAGATCAGGGTACACCTCCACCACCGATGAAGTGGAGAGGCTGCCAGGTTGTATTGAGTTAAGATCTTAAAGAAGCCTAGCCCCTCTTAGAAACTGGCATCTGAAGTAACAATCACCTGTTAGACCTGGCTGCTATTGAAGACAGCGTCAATTAGAGACAATCCTCAAATTGGAAGATTTTACGAGCGCACACACGCGCACGTTTATTTGAAGCTCTCCAAGAGTTACATTTACCACTAGTTGCACAGAGGAGTCTGAAACCAGAAGAACACAGTAAATGTGTTCAGCTCCAAACAAAAGGTAACCCTGGTTTTTCTTATGCCAAAACTTCTCCTTAACAAAGATGGAGACCCCGTTGGAGAAGGGGCATGCAGGAGACGTCATGGATCAAGGAGGAATCCAGTCTGGGGAGGCAAACCAATCCAACATCCATGATCAAAAGGCAAAAACCCAGAGGAAGAAAAGGCAGATGGACACACCTAGAGGACAGACTAAATCTTAACCAGGAACAGAAAAGGTGTTAAAAAAAAAAAATAGATGCGCTGCAACGTCAGCTAGGCACAGCAAATTAGCAAACAGTGTGAGGAACTGTCACTCCTAAATACTGTGGCTCACAGGTGGGAGGAATGACAGTGATTAGGCACACCAGGTGGAGGGTGGTGGAATGGAGTGCAAGTTCACCAGAGATCTCTGCATATCTTCAGGAGTTCAGAGTACTTCAGACCTTTTGATCCATTCCAGCAGCTCTCTTTTCTTTGCTCTCTGTAATCTCAGCAGTGTGGTAACAGTCTTTTATTCTGAAACTGACACCAGGGAAGAGCACAAGTTTCTCTGTGTACAACACACGTATTTTCCTGTAGTTTCCCTTCCTTTTTGTCAGCGTAGATACTCTTCATGACCAGAAGATGGGGCCAAAGTCTAACTTTAGTAAATGAGTCTAGGATGTGGTTGGCACTCTTACCGCACAGCGAAAAGGCTCTGGTTCAAATCCTGGCTGGGACCTTTCTGTGTGGAATTTGCATGTTCTCCCCGTGCTCCTGTGGGTTTTCTTCGGGCAATCCGGCTAACTCCCACCGTCCCATAAGTTAATTGGTGACTCTGAATTGTCCTTAGGTGTTACTGTGAGTGTGTGGCCCTGTGTGACCCTGATAGCTGTCAAAAATAAACTTATTCATTAAGAAAAAGTTTTGCACAAATTAATATTTTGTGCACAACTTTGGAGGAAAAATAAAAATACAAACTTTAGTTTTATGTTTGACATGTCTGTTTTGATTACGACTTTTTTTTGGTCTTGAATATAAATTTCTCCTGTTAAATCACCGTCAAAAATACGTCACGGTGTCACAGGCATAAACATCGAGTCCCGGAGCATCCATTCTTCAAACTGCGCATGCCTGATAACGTTTATTTCTTAAAATAAAATAAATTTTAATAAAATAGAACTTTATGAATGTTATTGATCCAATAATGAGAAAATTATCTTGATAGCCATAGCTCTGTTGAAAATTGGATATAATAGAAAAACAAACAGCGATCTCCAGCTGCATTTTCTGGTTTTAGAACCAGAAGTGGAAAACAGCCTAGAAAGACGTAGCAGACGTACGACTGCACTCATTCAGTGTAAAATAAAAACATGTCTGCTGAAATGAGTTGATAATCAGAGGATAACGAAACCAAAACGGCTAAGCTAACTTGGAGCTAAAGTATGCTAACGCACAGCTGACTGTTGCGGCAGAAAAAACAAACAAAAACAGAAAATTTAAAAAGTCAGCAGGATCAGAATACCCAACTGTCTTTCTGTTTTTAATATTTTTAAACTATTGTTACGTCGGCTGTCAGTTAACCTACTTTAGCTCGGAGTTAGCTTTGCTGTCTTTGTTATTTCCATCCATTTTCTTAACCCGCTATCCCCACGGTGCTGCCAGAGTCTGTGGCGGGTGCGGCCGCCCCTCCTGTCCCGGGTTGCTGCCCGGCTAAGCGGGGATCCCCCACGCTAATTTGCCGCTGCTGGCCGGTGTTGTGCCGATGTAGGTTCCCTCTGCCAGAACCATGTCTGAGACTGGGGACACAAATTCTGGAAGGAGAAACGAATCTATGCACACACCGGCAGCAGCAGAGAGACTGCCGCCTGCTCGGGCGTTTTTATTTTCTTTAATCGTTCTCTTATTAACATCTCTTTTTTTGCCACCACTTCTGGGTCCATTTAATTGTTTTGATGCTCCACTGATGTCGCCTGGCAAAAAAAAAAAAAAAAAAAGCGGCGGGACTTGGCTGTTTATATCTTTTTTTACAGCAGAGCAACAGTAACTAGATCATTTTCCTGCCATGGGAACAATAAGATTCTAAAAAGTTTGATTCTATAATGCTTACTCAGTTGAATCGATGCTCCGGGACTCGATGTTTATGCCTGTGACCAGGGGCGGAATGCAGCAACTTTTCAGCCCGGGAATATAACGGCCAAGACCAGCCCATTTTTAGCCAAGTGAAAAATTAAGCAAGAAGTTAACATACAATATAAATGTTTAATTACAGGACTTAAAATAATCATAAATAAGAACTAACAGAAAAATAATTATAATAAAAAAGTTGTGGTTGAACAGAAATATTTAACAGGATGATTATGTAAACAAAGGCTCAATTGAACTTTTTTTTTTTTTTTTTTTACATTTGAAAAAACATAACCATACATACAGAATAACTCCAGATTCCAGACTCTACAGCATAAGTAACTGCCAACAAAGTGTGCTTGTTTGTGCAACCCTATTTATTATTTTGTTACAGTCAATGGACATGAGAATTTCTTTTTCTGTTGCCATTAGCAAGAAATGCCTCCAAGTGGTCCTGACTGAGCGTGCTCCATAGCCTGTTTTTAATTAACTTTAGTGTGCAGAAGCTTCTCTCTCATGCAACTTGAGACAGTGAAAGGGTCAACAAAAATTTGTATGCCAGCCCAATAACTGGGTAGGCCTCTGTGAAGAGGTTGTATTGTGTCAGGATGTTGTAAACACATATAACACATTTTCTGCAAGAATAGGTCCTGCTCTCAAGCTCCATGTCTGGTTCATCTCGGCCCTCATGGCCTGCCTGTGCCATCTCAGTGCCTGTCCTGACAGTGAAATCCTCCAGAGGGGACTTTCTGAACTTATCCCACTGGGATGTTAAGTTCTGTTTGTAAAGTGCTTATTGTGGCTCTCTCATCAAACCTAAGCAGACTTTTAATTATTTCTGTAAGTGCTGAGCTGGCGAATCCATTAAGCCTTATCTCTCCAAAGTTTTTAGGATCAAGACAAGCAAAATCTGAGACAAGTTGCAAGCTGCAAACCTCAAATGTATGCTGTTTGTCACAGTGTCCAGAATAACATTGTGGACATTCACCTCAAAAGCAGCTTCAGGTGAGGCTACTGGGACATCCTCTAAAAGCTCTCCTGGCATAATTTTCTTTTTTCTCACACTTTTCTCTGGAAGCACAGCCTCTTTCATTGGCTTAATTCACAAACACGTCAGCTGCTCTTTTCACTGCCTCAAAGTCTCTGAAAAGAGAATGAAAAGAGAGATGCACATTCAACAACACTGCCTGTTGTGTCTGCCAGAACTAGATTTAAAATGTGTGCATAACACCAAACATGCATCTGAGCAGGAGACTGCTGTAAAAGAAAAGCTGAAAACCCATTATAGGGCCCTTGCATGTTTGCTGCACCATTAATGGAGTTGCCCACACATGTGTCAATGTCAATGTTAAGCTTTTGCAGGGTCTACATTTACAAGTACGGGCTGTTTAATAGGCTACTGAGGATGGTAATTAAAAAACATTTCTAGGTCAGAAGCTTGTGGATGGACAAAATAATCAAAATGTTCAGTATCATCTACACTGGCCTCTTCTTGTCCCTGTGCCTGTTGTATATCCTGGGTTGCTTCTTGTTTCTGCATCTGTGTATCCTGGGCTACTGCAGACTCACTGGACACTGTCTCTCTTTCCCTTCTCTCAGCATCTGCTTCACCTATGAAATGATATGCAATAAATTTGCAATAAAACTTAACATAATCTGATTTGCTTTATTCATTTGAAATACTTAGTGATTAAAAGTTTGAATGAATTTGTATTTTGCATAGCATACTGTGTAATTCTGATTATTCCACAGAGGTTGGAATTATTTTATAGGACCAAGCTGCTCTTTGATGAGAATTACAGTGCATGCCAGCAGAAGTGTCAACAGGAATGTGGTGTCATTAAACCAGCTCATGTGGAGGATGGGATTCACAGACCAGTGGAAAAAAACAGTTCATCTGGGAACAGAGTCCACAAGAATCTACAAATGAGGAAGGAGGCGCGAAGGACCAATCGGAGATGAAGACCCAGCCTACTGTTTGCTTATGCATAATCATTGTGTTTAAATGGATGGGTCAAAGGTCAGAGGGCGTCTTCTTCATCGTGCCTGGTGTTAGAACGTCCATTTAGACGGTAGCAGATAGGGACATTTTGAAGACCCAGAGCTCTGTCATTAGCACTCACATGTTAGGAATAAATGTTTTGGTGGAGAACTATTTCTGTTTCCAAGACCTCGATTATTGAACACGCATTTAGGCAAAATCTGTACATTTTGGCCTTCAGTCCCTCTGAACAAGCAAGCAGCAAAAAAAAAACTTTTTTTTATACATTTTAATTTGGATTTAATTTATGTGTGTGTATATTTGATACATCAGGTCACACAGCTCAAAGACATCTGTTTTCCTGAGCTAACAAAAACATTCTAAGACCCCAAAAAACACAAGGAAAATGTATTTCCATTCCATTGCTCTTGTGGATGGCTGACAGACTCGTATCAAATATGACATGTCCGGTTTTATAGGGTTAAACATAATTTTGAAAAATACCAATTTTGTATGGAGTACCCCCTAAAATGTCATTTTTCCCTTTTTTGCAAAGTTGTGCACAAAGTATTATTTTGTTCATGCTGTAACTGAACAGGAAATACACAGAATGCAGAGATTATACCGATTCCAGTTCACGAAAAGAGTGGACGTGTCTTTTTTGGCTCTCCTGATCCCAGACATTGTTGAGCAATTTTTATGCTAAACAGCAGTGATTCTGCAATAGACAGAGCTGAACATGGCACCAAAGACTGACCTGGCAGAACTTAAAGTTGCATTAGCTGACATCCAAGCCAAACTGAGCCCACTCATGGCATTGGAAGCTAAGCTAACTCCATTGTTGACATTGAAGGCAAAGCTAACACCTCTGCTGGAACTTGTGCAGGAATTCCGACGGGAAAAAATACGAAATGAACAACGGGATAATCAGCTTGACCTCCTGGACAGAAGAACGAACGACCTGGATCAACAAGTAAGAATGAATAATATAATTCTCACGGGATTTCAACTCAAACCAAGAGCTAGACCTTGAGCAGCTAACGTTAGCATAGAAGCTAGCAGGGCTGCAGCTGCAACAGCTGAGAGCATGGAGAATCAACTTGGATCTTTCTCACTTCTAAAGGGATTTCTTTGGATCTGGATAACATCGAGTTCTGCCACCCGCTTCCCAGGAGAAAGGAGTCAGATAAACCAGCGATCCTCATCAGGTTTGTGAACCAAAAGCACAAAATAGCTCTGATGAAGCAAAGAAGACTGTTGAAAGGGACCGCGATTTATATTAATCATCATCTCAGTAAGGCTAACGCTGCTCTGGCACAGCATGCCAGGCTCCTGAGCGGAAAAAGCAGATCCAGAGCACATGGGTGCTGAATTCCAGGATCTACGTTAAACCACTTGGTCCACCAGACCTGACCAAGGCAATGGTCATCACCAACATGAAAGACTTTGAGAAGTGTGTGGTCATGGACGTCTGAGCCATTAATGGATGTAATATAAAAGTCAAATATGATTTCAAGAAAATACGGTGCCTGGGATCTACCGTTGTCCCTCAGATCAACTTTGACCCTGATTATCAGCAGCTATTTCTGTCCTGCAGACAACTCGAGCTCAACTTACTTGCTGTGATATCTGCTGAAGGACAATGGACCTGACAAACAAAGTCTGCAGTCATGCAGTCTGCAGAGAACTTTATAAACTCTGTTCAAAACTGAAGGACGGCTGTTTTTCAGACAGCTGAAGATGGAATACTGTCTTGGTCAAAAACTTTAATCAAATCACCTGACTTGGTTCCCTAAGGAGTGATTCATGACTAATTAACTAATTTTTCTCCTCAATTTAAGTAATTGACTTTTTTTTATACTTGATTTAAGAAAATGAATTTTCTTTTTATACTTGGTTTAACTAAATGACTTTTCTGATGGAAATAATCTGCATATCTTTGATTTTTATTTTCTGCATATGCTACACTCAAGTTTTAAACACTATCTAAATACATAGAATTGTGACTTACTGTTACTTAAGGATGTTTAATCACCTGATTCATTGTCGGTATACTATAAATCTCTGATTATAAGTAACAAATCGGTTAATAACTAATGTAAAGTAAATGGTGTGGTCGATTCAGGGTGGGGATAAATAAGTTCGCTTCTTCCCACTACCTTTCGAGCAGTCTATCTTTTGATGCCTAATTGTCTTATGTTTTCGACACATTTTTTTTTATTTTTTATGCAAACCTATGATGATTGATTGTGTTACATTTGTGTCATTCTTACTCTTGTCTACTAGAAATAAACCATTTCTAATCTAACCTAATATGGTTAAATTGATTAAAATCATACATATGCATTGAATTAATGAAACAGATTAGTGGACAAATATTTTTATCATAAGTAACCATCTCATAAGGGCAGTTTATGGCTGCTGGATCGGCGGCGTTAGCTGCTGGATTGGCGGCTTTAGCTGCTAGATATGCCGCTGAGGACTCCACTGAGGAAGGAGACCACCGTGAAAAAACAACGGGTTAACCATGAGCAGCCACACCGCCGTTCCAGCAGCCACACCATTGATACAGCAGCCACACCGCCGTCCCAACAGCCAGACCGGCGTGTCATCCGCCATTTTTTTCTATTAAGGCAGATGAAAAAAAAGCCCTGCCCCGTTGCCTCGCAGATTTGACCAGAAATTTCGGCCAATCACATCAACCAGAAAGGTTACCGCCCCTTGAGTGACAAAAACGCCCCCTGAAACTGAGCGGGCGCTCAGAGCTCTCACCGCGCGCGCTCAGTTAGGACTGCGCGGAGCAGTTGTAAGATACGCTCGCTCAGTTATCAAACACGCACCCTTCAATTAATGGCAGAGATGTGACGCCATAGCAGTTGAGGATGATGAAAGGTGAAACACTGAAATACATCCACAAATGCAAACCTTTAAAGCAGCAAATGTAGAAAAACTAAACAAAAGGAAAATAGAAGGGGGGGGGGCTCTTTACCATAACACAACACCAGAAAACACAAAGTACAGCAAAATGAGCAAGCAAAAAAAAAACCTTATGCAGGCGCTCCACCCAGCAGTAGTCAAGACTCAACTTCTTCAAAACAACAATGCCAAATACACGGCCATGCCTGCGGTTCTGACTGCTCCCTACGTGACTATCCCACTATGATTGCTCGCGTCCCGCCCATTAACGATCTATGAGAAGACCCAGATCGTCACCTGCTGCATGTATGAGGGATCTGAGTGGTGGAAATGTCAAAAATCACCAGTGTCCAGTCTGTGATTACACAGAGCTGTCTGTAAACCCACACAATGTGACATTAACAGAGTATATTGTCATTCATGTAACTGGAGTTAGCGATTAGCCGATAAGCTAGAGTCAGCTTTCATTCAAACTCATACTCAAACTGACACTGTGTAACTTCAAGAGTCAGACAAAGTTTGTCGTTGTTGATTCTGTCCGTAATCCTTTTTATCAGCCTGTTCTGCAAACTGTAAAACGTTTTTTGATGGCAGCCTCAATATTATAGCGGAACATTATAACACTGGTGATCAGGAACTGGCCCTCTGATTGACAGATGACGTCATCTGTTATTTTCTGATTTGATTGTTTGGATTGTTGGCTCAAACCAACGTGAACCTAATTTGATTGAAAGTTGTGCCAAAGATACACATTATATATCACATATACAATTACAACTAAAATATTCATTTTGATCTTGGATTTTGGGAGAAATAGCAGGTCTCTCCGAGTCAGAGGGCTAAAGTCTGAGTCAAATCACAAGTTACTGATGTTAAAGTCCAAATAAAATCTTGAGTCACGGCCTTAAAAGTCCAAGTCAAGTCTGAAGTCATCAAATTCATGACTCGAGTCCAAATCGTGTGACTTGAGTCCACACCTCTGCCTGCTGCTGTGGAAAAACACATTTACGTTTAAGTTGGTATCGGCCCATAAGTCCTCCTTCTCGTCTTGTAACAGGTCATCTTGGCATATGGTACATAGTGTATACGTATACAGTACTCTTCTACCTTCTTTGAAGGCTCAAAGCGCTTTGCAGTTACAGTCCTATTCACACACCAGTGATGCCATTTCCCTGCCAAACACTGGTACCAACCTTCCACCAGAGGCAATGTGGGGTTTTGCCACTGCCCAGAGTCTGTATATTATCACTGGACAAAGCGAGGTGTTGACGTCACCCATAGATAATGCCTTACTCTCGACTGAGCTTGTTGTTCATCCACACCCCTTCCACTGAAAGTGGGCTTTTGGAGAAGCTGTCAATCAAACGTTCAATGTGGGGTCAGCTGCACCACATGGTTTTAGAGAGGCATTTTTTTGGTTAGTTTCAACTTGAATAACTTGCGATAAAGAAAAAATATAATAAATATAATATAATATAATCACACACTACGTATTCTTTGTGCAGCTCTCTATACTTCGCATCTTTCTCCCTGTTGTTCAACCTAAGCGTATTACTCCTTTGCCTGCCTGTGTTTTTTACTTTTGCCTGACCCGGATCCAGGGTTAACCCTACCCTTTAACTCCTATGACGCGTTCACACGTCTGCTCTGCAATGTTTTCCAACACCCCACCGATGGAAAGGAACCGGGGGACAGCTGGTGGACATCAGACAGGGAAAAGACAGTGCTTCCGCATACTCCCTGAAGTTCCGAACCTTGGCTGCCCAAACGAAGTGGTCAGCTTGTGGGCTTAAGACTGTCTACCACTGTGGCCTTTCTCAGGAGCTGCTGCGCGAAATCGCCTGCCGAGATGAAGAGTTGGACCTGGACCAGCTAATCCCCCTAACCATAAAACTGGACAATCTTTTTCAAGCCTGGAAACCCAGAGCCGCCAGGCCCGACCTCACCACAGCCTCCCAAAACCAGAGTACATCTGCTGAACCCATCCATGCAACTGGGCTCCACTCGTCTCAGCCATGAAGAGAGAAGTCGCGGCATGCGTGACCATCTTTGTTTTTACTGCAGACTGCCCAGTCATCTGCATGCTGCCTGTCCCGACAGTCCACCTAGATGGTCAGGCAGGATGGTGAGTGAAAGCTCTCTTACCTTCGAAATTTCTGTATCTCTGATAATTCAGGGGAAACTTATCGAAACCAGAGCCATGATGGATTCAGGGGCAGCAGGAAATTTTACTGATCTAGATTTTGCTACCGCAAATCACATTCCTCTGCTTCCCTGCACTTCCCAGGAGACAGTTTCTGCCATAGATGGCCGACCCGTGGGTTCAGGAAGGATAAAGTACCTGACCAATGTCAGCAGAACCATCAGGAAACCATCCATCACTTTGCCATTAAATCCTCACAATTTTGCTGTCAACCTGGAGCTACCATGGCTTGAGAGACATGATCCTACCATCTGCTGGTCGACCAAAGAAATCTCCTTTGCTTCTCCTTCCTGCCATCTTCACTGCCTTCAAGAATGTCTTGCTCCAGCCTCGCTCGTCCATCTTCCTCTGCACAACCATGCTGCAGCTACTCATCTCAGCATAAATTACTCTGACACTTCATCTGGTCCTCTACCCTCTTAGTACCATTATCTACAGGAGGCCTTCGAGAAGCGGCATGCCACACATCTACCGCCCCATAGAACTTGAGACTGCACCATAGACCTGTTATCTGGGGCCATACCCCCACAAGGTCGGGTATTTGAATATTGGCCTAACGCTGCACCACAGCCCCATTACTGACGGGATTTTCTTCACAGATTCTAGAAGTAAAAAATAGCAAATCAGTGCATTTTGAAACTTTATGATTTATTCATTGAATACATACTGAACAAATAGGAGTCTGCCAGATGAAACAACCTAATGTGGTGCATTATTAACCACTAAAGTGTTTTATGATAATTACTGTCAAAACTGGCGGCAGAGCCTGAATGATTTATGAAGAGAACTGTCATAAAAACACACGTCAGTCTTTTGTGTTCATCTTTCCCATCGGATTTGAACAGTCAGCACTGACAGCCTCAGATAGTTTGGAATCTACACTTGATTTTGGATATTCATTCAAATACAGAAATACGCCTGAATTAAAAGCTAAATCTTATGTTTTGCTGTCTTGTAGGCACAATTATCTTACTTCAGCTTGATCTGTGAATGAGCAGAAGCATCACATCTGTAATTAAAAGCATTGGCGATGTACAGATAATGCTGTTTGACAACAAAGAAGCACAGGAGCACTCACTCCAACTGAAAACCCTTAGATGAAGCAACTCTTTAAGGACAAGCAGGAAGAAAAAGAATCTCAGGTGGGCATGATCTAATTTACATTATGCAATTTTGTCAAATAAGGTTTTGTCTGAGGTTGAATTGAAAAAAAGCTTCAGAGAGACTGCCAACCTAAGCATCTGAGTTGTGACCATGTGACCACCACAGGGCTGAGAATCATGTTCCAGCTCTCGTGTTATGTTTCAGTAATGTGAATCAAATCCAAGATTCAGAAAAGCTGTGGCCTGAGATGGAAGGAGTGCAGGCTGTGAGCTGACATGAAGGTCACTGTGGCTGAAAGCAGGATTGAAATAACTGCAGCTGAGAGACACTTGATTCAAGGTCAGAGCCTGCAGCCGTGTGGCCGCCGTTATGTCAGCTGCTTTTGAGAAACTGAGCTGCTTCTTGTATGAGTGTGCAGAGGCCTGACCTGCTGCTGCTGCTGCTGCTGCTGAGTGCAGCTCTGATCAGGGTGGAACATGAAGCTGCAGGTTGTTTTTTTCCCAACAAATCCAACCAAACTCACTTTCTGTTTTTCTTCCAGGATCTGAAATCGACCGTTCCACCCTTCACTGGAACGCAGAAATGGCGAATCAATAATGGAGGGGGAAGAAAAACCTAAAAATTCCTTTGCTTGATGATAGCAGTTTTCTGCCAGCTCCAGAAGACATCGAAGGAATCACCGCTGTGACACGTGATGAGTTCAACTTGTGATGAGTTCATCTGTCACAAGGCCAACAGATTCATAAATCAGTATTTATGAACACAGCTGCAGACAGGCTGCACAAATGTGTCAGTTTATGCTCTTTTTAATATATAGGGAGAACAGATTAAAGCCTGCAGCGACCCTCCAGGCTCTCCTGCCTCATTTTTAACCCGCTACTTACAGTAAATATAATTTCCTAATGAAGAGATGCAGAGCTTTCAACATCAAGTCACATTTAAGGGTCATGTTGGCCTGTCTATCTGCAAGCATGTTTCCTTTTGCAACTGACCTCTACAATGGGGATCAAAAGTTTGGGAACCCCAGGTAAAATGTTATATTTCTGTGCAAAACGAACCCAAGGAAAGATTGAAAAATCTCCTAAAGGCATCAGTTTACAGATGAGACATTCTTTCAATATGTAAAAAAAATTAGACTTCATTTCCATCATTTACCCTTTCAAAATAACAAAACAAAATAATGGCGTGTGCAAAAGTTTGGGCACTCTACAGAATTTATAGTATACACCGCCCCCTTTGGAAAAGCTGAGACCTGACAGTGTCATGGATTGTTCACAATCATGGTTTGCAAAAAGCAGGTAAATAATCTGATCATGTGACCTCGCCCCAACAATCAGCATCATGGGTTCTTCCAGCAGTTGTCCAGAACAATGAAACTGAAAATAGTTGATGCTCACAAAGCAGGACAAGGCTAGAAGAAAATAGCAAAGCCTTTTCAGACGCTGATATCCTCTGTTCAGAATGTCATTAAGAAATGTCAGTCAACAGGAACAGTGGAAGTTAAAGCAAGATCTGGAAGAACAAGAAAAATGTCAGACAGAGCAGAAAAGCAAGTCCAAACCCACGTTTGACTGCAGCATCCCTCCAGAAAGACCTGCAGACTCTGGAGTTGTTCTACTGTCAAGAGATACTTGTACAAATATGGTCTTCATGGAAGAGTCATCAGAAGAAAACCTCTTCTACGTCCTCACCACAAAATTCAACCTTTGAAGTTCACAAATGAACATAGAAACAAGAAGGTACAGAGTTTCATGAAAAGAACCTCTGTCCAACTGTTAAGCATGGAGGTGGATCAATCATGCTCTGGGCTTGTATTGCAGTCAGCGACACAGGAAACATTTTAACAGTAGAAGAATGGATTCCACAAAATTTCAGTAAAGTTTGGACACCAACTTGATGCCATCTGTGAAAAAGTTGAAGTTGAAGAGAGGATGACGTCTAGAAATGATAATGATCCTAAACACACCTCCAAATCCACACAGTCTTACATTCAGAGACAGAAACTGAAGGTTTTACAGTGACCTTCACAATCACCTGACCTCAACATCATTGAACATCTATGGATAGACCTGAAAAGAGCAGTGTGTAACAGACATCCCAGGAATCTGAAAGAACTGGAAGACTTTTGGAAAGAAGAATGGATGAAGAAACCTCAAACAAGAACTGAGAGACTCTTGGCTGCTACAGAAAGCATTTACATGCTGTGATACTTACAAAGGGAGGGGGGGCGCAGTACAAGGTACTAACTCTGCAGGGTGCCCAAACTTTTGCACACATCATTTTTTTGTTTTATGTTATTTAAAAGGGTAAATATTTGTATTTAATATTTTGACATATTAAAAGAATGTCTCACCTGTAAACTGATGTCTTTAGGAGATTTTTCAATCTTTCCTTGGGTTCTTTATGAACAATAATATAACATTTTATCTGGGGTTCCCAAACTTTCTGTCCCCACTGTATGGACTTAATGAAAAAGTAGAGACAGTTGCTAGTTTGGCTGCTTTGGTCACTGAGAAACAGCTGCAGCAGCTGCATGCAGAATGAAATCACTAAAAACTAACATGCTCTCTGCTGTCAGACAAAAAGAATGCTCAATCTGATCAAAAATCAGAATAGAATTGAACTGTGTACATGGCCCTGAAAAACATTATTTGATCATACCAAACGTTTACACTTGCCACACATTCAGTTGGAGTGAATCATTTTGACATGCGCAGAGCTGTCTAACATACCAGAAATAGACGCAGGAGAAGTAGCGGAGTTCTGTTGTTAGAAAACATGGCTGCTGTTAGCTGTTCTACGCATGCTTTTATAGTCACTGTTATTATTTTTATTATTATTATTTGATTCATTGTTTTAAGTGTCTTTCTGCACATAGTTTTCTAATATGTGCGTCCAGTTCTGAACTCTTTTCTTGGCTGCACAGACCAAGAGGAAGGGTTAGGGTTTGACGCACTTAAAATGTTACCGGACAAAGCAGTAATGTGCATTTTGGCTGCACATAAGTACGTGTGGCTAACATTATACTTTATTTTTTTCTGGACACAATTGATAACACAAATTTACATGATTGTTCACATGGTTTCACAGAAATACTCAGAGCAGCATTTCTGCTTTTGAAAGTTGCCTCCGGAGCTAATACACCATCCTGAAGGCGCTCCTCTGCTTGTAGACATGGATTTCCCAGGAGACCTGATTCTGAATGTTTTGCAATGTGCACCCATTCAACAGCTACACTAAACAGCTACATTTGTTGATAGATGCACTGAGTTTGAGGATCCTTTTTCAACTGTAACGGGCGGGCCATGAGCTCGCTGTTCTGCTTCATTCTTATGCATCCACTTGCAGACAAGCAGATTCATGTACGTCTTTGTTTTTCTCATCTGAACTGGAATCTGGATCAGAGCTGTCCGGCTGGATAGCTCCGAAATTGCTCTGAGATTTTTTGTTTTTGTTTCGCTAATGTTAACTTGTTTGCTGTTAGCTTGTAAGGGGCTGCAAGCTCCTAAGAGTGTGTGAAAACAAAGGAATGAAAGGAAAGGAATGGCAAATATAACATCTGTATATGTATTTTGCTTTTCTATCTTCTTAGAAGGCCCAAAGCAGTTTACAGTCACAGTCTCATGCACACACACATTCACACGCTGGTGTCCACCTTTAACCACCAGTCAGGAGGCAATATGGGGTTCAGTGTTTTGCCCAAGAATTGATGGGATCTGAAAAAAGATGGCATTTGCAGTTCTGGTCCAGGATTTGGCTGCACATTTCCTGATATTAACAAGAGCAAAAGTATGAGAAACCTTCTCTTTGTATTGTATTGTTTTGAATTTGAGTAAGTGGAGTTTTGTATAGTGAAGATCTTTCATCAATCATAAACTAACTCTTTAATATGAATAGACTACTGGGAATGCTTTTACAATAGATCAAAATATAGATGGAGTGGGATTTTGAAGAGTTGCTGTGGGAAAAGTAGGTACTGTCATCAGCCCGTCCCGCACAGGTCCCCCAGCAGCGACTGAAGCAGGGAGATTTCTGCAGTCAGAGCAGGAAACTTTCACTTTCCTTAACTGAACTTATTTGTCTTGAAGTCTATGACAGCTGAAAAATTAAAACCTCTCATTTCCTCCGTCTCCGTTACAGGCGTCCCACAGCAACCATCAAATGCGCCACACATTTGACTGAACATTTGCATCTGCAGATAATACATTTTTAATTAAATATAACAATGTAAAACTCCTCACTCTGCTGGGAAAAAAAACGCCCTTTGGTGTTTGGTTTCTCGACTAGACTAGACTTTATGCAATTACTTGAAATGCTTCGTTTACCCAGTGGACATTCCCACTCTGACCCACTTTGGCCGAGTTTCTATAACCTTTAGACCAATGGAGGTCTCGATCAGTGATTAATGATCTGTCCCCTTGCTTTCATGCCTTCAGGCCGTTTATGCAGCAACTTCATCACCAGAGAAGCAAACAAGCAAGTTGCTGTCCTGAGCAATGTGGTTCCTTCCAAAAGTGTGCATAAATATTTATGGCATCCTCTGATCCGTGTTTGCACAACCATAGCTATGGTCCATGTTTCACTGACAGAAACATCCTGAGAGACAGCAAGAGAACAAACAGAAACATCAAGTGATGGCAACTCCTGACAGCTCTGCAGTGCTGCACTTAGTAATAAGAGGGCCCATGGCTGCAAGAGGGCCCTCGTGCAATTTTTCTTTTAAATAGAAATACAGTTTAAAAATACAAAATTGTTGAGAGATTTTGTTTCATGTTGTCTTGTTGAAAATGTTTGTGTTTCATTGCAATGTAATGAATGCCTTTCACCACCATGAGGTGCAGGTTTTGAGGCCAGTGACATACATCATTATGTTACTCAGTCACTCCATTTGTCAGAATAAACATTCTTACTTTTTTCTTACTTTTTTTTTTTTACATGTTCTTGAATATTCCTCTTCTTTTCATGACATTTTTTCTTCAAGTTATAAACTGTCCAATCAGATGCCTCAATAAAAGTATGTGGTCTCATGTTGACCGTGGCTGGATGGCTCGTTTGGCTGCACGTAAGACTAGGGCGTGGGAAATCAGGATTCGTTTTCCTGGGGCCGCGATAAGCTTACTCTGATTTGTGTCCTGTAGGCTATAATTTGCTGATTATGCCTAAATGTGTGTTCAAGAATCGAGGTCTGGAACGACTTTGAGGTTTTCCACCAAAACATTTATTCCTAACATGTGAGTGCTAATGACAGAGCTCTGGGTCTTCAAAATGTCCCTATCTGCTACCGTCTAAATGGACGTTCTAACACCAGGCACGATGAAGAAGACGCCCTCTGACCGTTGACCCATCCATTTAAACACAATGATTATGCATAAGCAAACAGTAGGCTGGGTCTTCATCTCCGATTGGTCCTTCGCGCCTCCTTCCTCATTTGTAGATTCTTGTGGACTCCTTTCCCAGATGAACTGTTTTTTTCCACTAGTCTGTGAATCCCATCCTCCACATGAGCTGGTTTAATGACCCCACATTCCTGTTGACACTTCTGCTGGCATGCACTGTAATTCTCATCAAAGAGCAGCTTGGTCCCATAAAATAATTCCAACCTCTGTGGAATAATCAGAATTACACAGTATGCTATGCCTTCAAACTTTTAATCATTAAGCATTTCAAATGAATAAAGCAAATCAGATTATGTTAAGTTTTATTGAACTTTATTGCTTCTCTTCTTCAGTCCTTAAGGTGCATTCACACTGAATGCGATTCACGCGGCAGAGGTGGACAGTTTTAATGTTAAGTCTATGGTTTAGACGTGATCTGAGGTTCTACGGCGCAAATTGAGTGGCCGGTGCAGCGCGAAGTGAGTGGCTGGCGTCGCGAGCCAGAGTGAAAAAAATCTAAACTCTGGGGAAGTCTACGTTGCGTCAACCAATCAGGGACTCAACATTGGGCACATGACATTTTCAGTGACAGCAGGTAGAATACACATCCAATATGGTGGATTGGATTTTCTGAACTTCCATTCCTTTGCTTAACCCATGGTATCCCTTTCGGTGCAGAGAAGTTTCCTTAACCCATCCTGGAAACTGTTGGGGAACAGTTTGTCGCAGGGCCCATGAAGCTGGATTTATGCTTTATGATATTTTTCTTATTTTCATAGAGAAAATAAGACAGAGATTATAATAAACATATAAAAGGTCCCCTCATGTTATTCTTGTTTTTGTTTTTTCTCTCACATGGTCAGAGAGAGATGGAAACACCGCAGAAGCGGCCTTCGCCCGGACACAGCGAGACTGACGCTCACAATACCCAGAGAACCTCTAAATCGGGGTGCTCTCACTTTTTGGCATGCAAGCTACCTAAAACACAAAAAATAATGTTTCATTTTTAAGATCTCAAATATACAACCAACATGCTGTTACAACAGAAACACATGATTCCTGTTAAAAAAACAATTAAAATCCATGAATGAACAAATCTTTTCGTGATAACCTGAGTGAGCCCTTCACTCAGCATTTTGTGGTTAGCTGCCTTTATTAAGAGACAAACACTCCTTTTAACCAGCTGTTCCCGTGGTGGCTATGGTTAGTCCTCTTATGTAGTCATTTTCATAATCGAAAGAACCCTGGGTTTGAATCCTGCAAACTTCTTTGGTAGTTTGTTGAACTTTTTTTCTTTTTTAAGCTAAATTACTCAACACACATGACTAAAAATATTAATCAAAAATATCAGGATAATTCTCTAGATTTTAATGTCGTTAGAATGTCTTTGCTTTATAGCCATGAGTTTTTTGTAATATAAAGTTAACCCAAATATATCTAGTGTATAAAAAGCTTTGGTTTAAAATTTCTTGTTGATTTTTAAAAAGATGTTAAAAGGAATAAAAAAAAATCATGGATTCTTTATGCTTGATAAAAAGAAACTATGCATTTAAAAAAATTAAAGAAAACAATAGCGGCACTCAAACTTGATTTCTTCCTGATTTGATGTGTTGCAAGTGCACAACAACCCGCTGTCGACACAAGAGCGGTTGATTAATGAGGAGTCTTTGCCATTTAATCACAAAAATTTTCTTTTTTGTGGGTAGATGGTTTATATATATACGTTAATTTATTTTTGATGGCCTGTGATCTACATGGAGGTGTGATCATCGATGTTTACGAAGAGCTCTTCGAAAAAAGAACAAAAAACTGATCTGTAAACATCATCCATGTCTTACATGCATTTTAAATGAGGTAAACACAGACACCGTTTCATGTAGTGATCAGGCTAGAATGTTGGCTGGCAGCTCCTCCCACATGCTGTGAACTTAGGGAACATATTTTTGGCAACACGGTGAGCAGCAAATTTGCCGTGCGGCGAAAGAGGGGCGGAACACGCAAATTGGCTGCGTGAATCGCGTTCGGTTTGAATGCACCTACAGGCAAGACTCTTCATGCCACTGCCTGACTCCTGTATGAGGCCACAGGGGGGCCCAAGTCTGGGTCAGGAAAGGGGTCTGAAGTAAAACTTTCTGCCAAACCAAATGTGCAAAGCAGTGAAAGCTGATTTGTTGTGGCGACACCTGAAGGGATATGCTGAAAGGCGAACAATGGTCTCATGCTGACTGTTTGAAACATATGAATGACAGATTTTGTGTAGCCTGCTTTCAAGTGCTAGGGGTGTGGCCTTTCAAAAAGCTCAGATCTGGTTGGCAGTAGTGGTTGCTAGAAATGGTGACTCAGACTGATGCAGACAAATCACTGCTTACTGACCACATCTGGCTCCAATATGGCAACATCGGTAACTCAAAAAAACCATGACCTGAGAGTAAACAATTTTCTATGGATTACGTCACATTCACTCAATCCAGTTCTCTCATACAGTCATTGTTCATGGCATATGAGGATTTTTTGTTTTTTTACCAAATGTTTAAATTTTGTTTGTTTTTTTCTTTTGCTGGATAATTTTACATCCATCCATCTTCAGAACCTGCTGACTCATGTTCAGAGTCATGAGGTAGCTGGAGCCAACCCAGCTATTGTTGAGCAAAGGTGGGGTACACCCCGAACAGGTCACCAATCTGTTGCAGGGACTGAAACTCACATTCATACAGTGGGGCAAGAAAGTATTTAGTCAGCCACCAATTGTGAAAGTTCTCCCACTTATAAAGGTGAGAGAGGTCTGTATTTTTCATCATAGGTAAACCTCAACTATGAGAAACAAAATGAGAAAATCAATACAGAAAATCACATTGTCTGATTTTAAAGAATTGATTTGTAAATTATGATGGAAGATAAGTATGTGATCAAAAACAAAAGTTCATCTCAGTATTTTGTTATTTACCCTTTGTGGGCATGCCAGCACTGAAACGTCTTCACAAGGTTTTCACAAACTGTTGCTGGTGTTTTGGCCCATTCCTCCATGCAGATCTCCTCCAGAGCAATGATGTTTTGGGGCTGTAGCTGATAAACGCCGACTTTCAACTCTCTCCAAATATTTTCTATGGGGTTAGATCTGTGGACTGGCTAGACCACTCCATCAATGCTGATGGAAGGAGGTTTTCACTCAAAATCTGACAATACATGGCCCCATTCATTCTTTCCTTTACACGGATCGGATGTTCTTGTTCCTTTTGCTGAAAAACAGCCCCAAAGCATGATGTTCCAACCCCATGGTGGAAGGGGCGGCCACGATGCAGCGGTAGGGTGGTCGTTCTCTGATCGGAAGATTGCAGGTTCGATTCCCACCTTGCCTGCCCATGTGTTGAAGTGTCCTTGGGCAAGACACTGAACCCCACTTTGATGGAAGGTAGGCACCCGTGTTGGGAAGCAGAGCCGCCAATAGTGTGTGTATATATAAAGGTAGAAAAGCGCAATATAAGTATACGCCTGTCAGGACCCAGCCATCCTTAACTCCTTCAGACCACCAGAGGGAGCCCTCACCAGAGTACCAACTGCCTCTGTCTTCCTGTGAAACTCCATATCCCATCCTGCATCTGACCACCAGTTCCTGTCATCATCAGCTGTTCCTCATCATCTCATTACCACACAGCTTATATGCCTGCTCTTCTCTCTGTTCCGTGCGTAGTCTTGAATTGTTTTCCGATCATTCAGTCTAAGCATTCTGTTTGCCTGCCAGTGTTTTTGACCTTTGCCTGTTTACTTTGACTCCAACCTTGCTCCTTGTTTTTTGTCCCTCGCCTGTCCTCGACCACCCCTTGCCTTGCTCTCCTGTGCTGTTTATTAAACCCTGTTTGCATATGGATCCACACGCCTCCTCCTTACAGAAGACAACGCCAGACTCAGATCCAGCAACTGGTGTTCCTTTGCCCTCCAATCTCACCGGTTTTGCCACCATGTTGATGGAGATGGACGCCAACTACAGCACCTGTCGGTCGCCACAGAAGCCATTATGAATCGCCTACAAGGTCATTCTGGAATTATTCCCAGGTCTACTCCGCCTGCCGCCACACCAGTAGCAACAATTAACTCAAGAAAGACACCAAGATCAATGTCTACAGAGCTGTTGTACTAACCACCCTCCTGTTCGGCTCAGAGTCACTGGTTACCCACCGTAGCCACCTGTGACTCCTTGAGCGATTCCATCAACGCTGTCTCCATACCATCCTCGGCATCCACTGGAGTGACTTAATCACAAACGTCGAGGTCCTTGAGTGGGCAGACACTATCAGCATCGAAGCCATGCTGTTGAAGTCACAGCTTTGTTGGACAGGTCACGTCTCCAGGTTAGTCAACCATCGCCTGCCCACGATCATTCTGTACAGCGAGCTCTCCACTGGCCATCGTGACAGAGGGGCACCAAGAAAAAGGTACAAAGACTGCCTCAAGAAGTCCCTTGGTGCCTGCAACATAGACTTCAACCAGTGGTCCACCCTTGCTGTTGACCGCGACGCCTGGCGCAGAACTGTACACCAGGCCCCCTGCGCCCTTGACGAGTCTCACAAAGAGGCTCTTGCAGAAAAGAGACAAAGGCGGAAAGACTGTGTCAACACAGTAACTTTCAACCAGACCTTCTCCTGCAGCTGCTGCAGCTGGATGGTAGGCATTGGACTCATCAGCCACAAGCGAGCCAGCAGAAAACATGGACAGCCACCTCTGTAATCTTCACTCGCGAAGCCAAGCCATGAATGGCTTCCTCATGCAATGCCAGCTGTATCTGCACCAACAGGCCCACCAGTATCCCACAGAAGAATCCAAGGTATCCTGCCTATGTTCGCTATTGTCGGATGAAGCTTTGGAGTGGTTGGCCGCGACTTGGTCTGGAGGGTCCCTGGCATTTTACTCATTTGACGCATTCACACAGTTGCTGCACGAGGTTTTCCAAAATCCCATCGATGGAAAAGAAGACTCTGAACATAAAACCAACTCACTACCCTACCAGTCTGACGACCTCCAGGGGGCCTTTAACAAACAAAATGCCACACGTCTGCCCTCTCACAGACCGTATGACTGTGCCATAGACCTGCTACCTGGCACCAAGCCAACTCGGGGCGGGTCTTCCCCCTCTCAAAACCTGAGACCGAAGCCATGAACACTTACATCCAGGAAGAACTGCAAAAGGGCTTCATAAGACCCTCCAAGTCTCCAGCTTCTGCTGGGTTCTGGACGGTGGTCTACGTCCATGCATAGACTTTCACAGCTTAAATGAGATCACTGTCAAACTGCTATCCTCTGCCTCTGGTCCCTCCAGCTTGTTTCTACACCAAATCAGACCTCAGGAGCGCCTACAACCTGTTTCGCATCCGTGAGGGTGATGAATGGAAGATGGCCTTCCCCACTACTACAGGACATTATGAGTATCTTGTGATGCCTTTTGGTCTATGTAATGCCCCCTCTGTTTTTCAGGCTTTCATTAATGACGTGTTTTGTGACATGCTCCACAAATTCATCAGTGTACAGCAAAGAAATCCTAATTTATTTGGATTCCTTTGACCAACACGTCTCTCACGTGATCGACAGCCACCTCTATGTGAAGCAAGAAAGATGTGACTTCCACAAAACTTCAGTTTTGTTTTTGGGGTATGTCATCAGTGCCCAGGGGATGTCCATGGACCAGGGAAAAGTTGATGCTGTGCTGCAGTGGCCTTAACCCAACAAATCTAGTTCTAGTAAAAGATCTTCAACGCTTCCTGGGGTTTGCAAACTTTTATAGACGCTTCATACGGGGCTGAAGGTCTTTGTATTAAACAAATGGTAATGTTACTAAAAGTAATTGATTACTTGGTTCCTGGATCAAAATTGTAATTAAATTGCTTTACTCATTACTTATTTGAAAAAGTAATTCACTACTCATTACTTGAATTTACTTTTTCCACTCATACAAATTCTCAAATGGAGAACAGCTTTGCACAAAAAAGATCCTCTTATCTTTCATTTAACAAAGCTCCTTTAAAAAAGAGATTTTAAACTCAATAGGACTTCGCTGGTAAGATAAAGATACATAAATAAAATAATATAAAAAACTGAATTTCAAAGCAATAATCTTGTACGAGGTATGAACATGGTTAAAGACATAACCTGGCTTCATATGAATTCAGACAACAGTGTGGAAAAATGACACAAAATAAGTTACAACATATGTGGTCAATGTCACAGCTCAAAGTCAGATGTGGAAAATACTGTTACGTCTATATTCATGTCTATCAAATCTGAAACTAAGCCAGTCTTTTGAAAACACAAAGAACTATGAAATGCCTCCATTTTCATTCTGACTGACACTATGTATTCCATTACAATGAGTTGAACCAGTGTTTTAAGTGAGCCGGTATTCTCCGGTACTCAGTACCAGTACTTCTAAAAATAGCTCTTTAGAGTACCGCCACTTCT
>BSAI01006564.1:0-15016 GCA_036245035.1 Adrianichthys oophorus | reverse complement strand
GGGCTCACTCTGTGCCAACAGTCCTGCCCACAACTCAGAGAAAACAACACAAGTTTTTTGATTTGGTAAAAACGGCCACTGGGAACACGTCTGATTGGAGAGGGACTTTAATTTATGTGAAATGTCAGTTTAGTGGCTATTTACACATTATAGGAACGTATAACCTTATTTAGTCTGTTTTTAGTCAGTCAACTGAACTCACAGTAAATCAACAACTGTAGATTTTATGGAGCTTTTTTCATATAGTGAGAAGTTGTTGTGCGTCTACTACTGCCAGTAACTCAAAGACCATTTGTAGTCATTACATTTTTACTGAGTCTGAGATTTCATTTTGTAAGCTTAGTGAAGCCTAAAATCACTGCAACACGTTTCATTTTTATAAAAAAAAATGTTGGTCTGAGTGGGGAACTGGGATGAAATAATCGGATTACTTCTGTTAATACTTGGAATCGGCTTTGCCAACACATTTAAGTCTGTTTTTGTTGTTTAGAGCACTTAAAAAAAACTATTTGGAACGCCACTTTCTTTCACCACAGCAGGAGTTTAACAGAACTCATAAAGTTCAAACATGAAAGGAATGCGACGCGGGACTTCTGGGCTTCACGCGACTAACTAAGGTCTCATTTGTTCAGAAAAACGTGACCGTCCCAGCGAAACGCACGACTAACCTTTGACGTGTTCTCTCCAGAACAGCGCAACAGTCAGAATAATAAGCTGCGTCTTCATGGTTTTGAAAGAAGTCCTGGAAGGATTTCCTCGCGTTTCCTCTCAGAGCGGTGTTCTGTCCATGGCGAATGAGAATGAGGGGAACCAACCTCCAGCTATCAAGAGAAACGTCAGGTAAAGAAAAAAAACAAAACAGCCCGAAGGGGAGGTTCCTTCTCTCACATGTGTTTATCTCAACAAAAAAAGAATAGAAAAGAAGGGGGGGCATCCATGAAGCAGAAAAAGAAAAAAACTTTATAACAATAAATATATTTATTCATAAAAAAAAAAAAAAACATTTTTAGTAAAGGTTGAATTTGGGGGTTAAACCATCATTGGTTCCTGAGCATTGCTTTAAGTACAGTTTAGTGCTCCATCAGGTGAAAGAAAACATGATGTGACTTTATGGGAAAAATGGCACCAAATAAACAAACAAATAAACAAATCTTTAGGTCACTTGTGCATCACTGGCTGGATAGCTCAGTTGGTTAACTGCAGGACTACAGAGTCATGTCAGAAAGTGTGAAACTGCCAAACCGAATGTATGGACCAGTGATGGTTGTTTTTCTGTGGTGACCCATGAGGGGATATGCCAAATGCCGAACATTGAATTTAGAACTTTGTGAAGGTTAATATTAGGGGTGTCACGGTTCATTTTAATGATTCAACTTGTATCATAACAGTGCAGGTGAAGTTTCCCAGACTCCTTATATTTTGCACAAGATAATCAAGTGCGGGGCTGCACGGTGGCGCAGTGGTTAGCGCTCCTGCCTCACAGCAAGAAGGTTCCCGGTTCAAGTCCTGGCCGGGGGACCTTTCTGTGTGGAGTTTGCATGTTCTCCCCGTGCATGCGTGGGTTTTCTCCGGGGACTCCGGCTTCCTCCCACCGTCCAAAAACATGCTTCATAGGTTAATTGGTCACTGTAAATTGTCCCTAGGTGTGAATGTGAGTGTGCGTGGGTGTGTGATTGTGGCCCCTGCGACAGACTGGCGACCAGTCCAGGGGTGTACCCTGCCTTCGCCCATGAGTAGCCGGGTTAGCCTCCGGCAACCCCGTGACCCCGAAAGGGATAAAGCGGATTGGAAAGTGAATGAATGAATGAATAATCAAGTGCAAACTAAATGTGGGTCGCTGTTATTCCCCCTTTCGACTTTCGATTTACTTTCGACCAAGCATGCTGGCCACACATAGTACATGCAGCCAAGATGCACACTGCTGTATTGCCGGCAAGTACAGTGTGTTAACCCTAACCGTAACCCCACCCTTATTACATACAAATAGTCAATATGTTTATAAAGAATCAAGTAAATAAGAATAATAACCAGAAAAATAACATTTTAGACAGAAATACATTGTGTTTCCACTAATAGCTGCCGTTGTTGACTAGCTCGAACTGACCTTAGAGACTGAGAACGAAAACAGTTTAAAATACTGCTGCGGAGTTGGACAAGCAAAGGGTCTGAGAAAGTCCCACAAAATAATTTAAAGGCTTAAAATAACTAAAAATACAACTAGAAAACACACAGTGTGGCCTCAACCCTCCTACCCCACCGCACCCAACTGAATGAATACAATTCGACAGGAGTGATGGCAGAAATGGACCCATTTGGAAATCGAATCATTTGTTACAATTGTTCCGAAAACTTGTTTTGATCTTGGGGAGACACCTCACCACAGTGAAATCTAGTGGCTAAAAAGCGTTTAATAAAATTGAATGTTTCATGTGTTTTAGTCTTTTTTAAAGAAATTTCAAAGATCGGTGTAGCTATGGTAAGATTTTTATTTATTAAATTTTTAATAAAAAGACATTTTATTCCAGCCAAACTGCATTCACGTGAGAATACAAAAGCATTGAGTGAGGTGGAAAGTTGATTGGCTTTTTAAACATAGTTTTGTCAGTTTTAGAGACAATTGAAAATGAATGACCATGAACACATCCTAAAAGGACTAATTAAATAAATGTGCTTTTTTTTTTGTATAAAAGACAAACCAAACATTAATAATTTGAGCTCAGACTGGATGAAGCATCAGGACATTTTGTTCTCAGGTGTCTCCAGATTGATGTTTTATCATCACAATGTCTCCTCAAGAAGCTCAAAGTGATCCCAACTGCTGATCTAGGACTTTTTTGACTTCTTTCCATTATTTTTTCAAAATGCTTGAATTTTAACACTCAGTTACAAGAGCCACCCGTTACAGCTTAGTTTTGTTTTTCTGTTTTGTTGTTTTTTTCTATTTTTTCCTCCTAGACAGATAAAAAGGGCAGAACCCTGCTACACTCTCACTGAGTGAATGTTTTTACTGCAATGTATAAAGTCATCTTATTTTAACTTGCCCTGCATTAGCCAATAGAGAGCAAAACAAAAGTCCTAAAAATAAAGTGTGAGTTTTTTTCAATCACACTTGATCAGTGTTTATCAATCAGATAAACAGTCACTTAATGTCCCAAATGTTGATGGGAGAGACCAAACTGATGAAGGATTTTCCCTTTTCATCTTTGAAGATGTCTTTAACAGAGGCTGAGATCTGCAAATGTACCATTTTGTAGTGACAACCAGTCTCTGCTTCCCAGCAGTGTGTTACGCTTTTCCTCTGACTACCCATGTGGTTATGACATTTTTTATGGGGAATCAAAATTAATGTTGTCAGAGCCCCTATGCATAAATCTGTCTTTCAATCTCCGCTTGTTGCTGAACCAGTTTTAGGAACTCAGTTACTCAGAGATCAGATACTGTCCCTCTAAGGAATGCACATGATCCTTGGTAATTATCTATTAGATAAAGTTTTTTCTCCTCCTGAACAATCTTGTGGTTACAAGATGGGGCGACTGTGGTGCAGTGGAAAGGGTGGTCGGCCTCTGATCGGAGGATTGCAGGTTCGATTCCCACCTTGCCTGCCCATATGTCAAAGTGTCCTCGGGCAAGATACTGAACCCCACATTGCCTCTGATGGAAGGTTGGTGCCAGTGTTCAGCAGCAGAGCCACCATCAGAGGCGAGGACCGTCAGAACTAAATGAAGCTTCGCTGTAAAAATTACGTTCTATGAACTTATTTATTTGGAAGGCTTAAGTCTTCAGCAAGAGCTGAACAAAATGATGACTGAACCATTGTAATCGCTAAATTGTTCAGATTAATAATAAAAAGGTGACACAAGCAATAGTTTGACAAAGGAAATTAAATTAATAAAAGCAAATTTCTGTGGAAGCCAAGTGTAAAAACATAAACTAAATATTTGATTTTACAATCTAAAAAAAATAAAATCTTAAAAGGATCAGAATTACGTTTAGCTCTATAATAAACTTAATCAAAAAGATTACATTCAGTATCTTTTCTGTTTTGTTTAATCGTATAACACACTTTCATCTAGTCTTAATTTGAATTAAATTTGTCTGAAAGTAACAGATAAGAACTTCCTGCTCAACTCAAATGCTGCAATTTCCCCATTGGGCCTGGTTTGTGTGTAATGTTGCTATATCCACAGTTTCCAAACACTTTGACCTTGCTCTAGTTTCATAACCTAATTTTAAAAGTCATATTGGCAAATTATATTTCCGAACAACCATACTGTAAATGCCTTGAAGGAATGACGGCACAAATTTTACCAGCCTGTTTTCAACACAACTGAAAAGTCACAATAAAAAAGTAACTGTGGTTTATCCCACGTGTAGAGGGCTGTGCGTTGGTGCACTCTCAAACGGCCTACTTAGATTAAATAGCACACATAAAAACACAAAAAAAAGCACACATAAACACACACATGTTCAAAAAACCCAAAATCAATAAGCTTTAAAGGCAAAAAGTAGAACAAGATTATTAAGGAGAAAAATTAAATATCAGAAAATGTGAAAAGAAAGAATAGATAAAGAAAAACTAAATGTAAAATGATCAAATCCTCCCTATGCTTTTTTTGTTCTTCTTTTTAAATTTTTTTGAATCTATAAATTATTTATCTTTATCACTGGCCAACTATGGCCATCAGTTCTTATCTGCTTGTTCAGCTGCTAAACAGGATGAGCTAAAAAAATATAGAAAAAAAAAGTGGTCTGTCCCGTTAAGATCTAACAGATGAAGGAAACAAACGCCAAAGCCCCTCCGGATAGGAAAGCGATCAGTTCTTCCAGCTCAGACTGGTGTGTAAAATCCTTGGTTTGTGTTGTAAACAGCGGATTTTTTAATCAAAATAACTATATGTTTAACAGCGAAACTCTGGAGTTTGATATGTGTTCGGTTCACAACCCAAACATTAGTAAATCTGCAAAGAAACACAAGAGAGTTGAGTATGGCTTTCACCTGCAGGGAGAGTGCCAGAGATCACTCTGTTACAAGCTCCTCCAAACACTCTGCAGATCTCCGTCTCTCCCTGCTATTTATTGAAAGGGAACACCCTAGTTACATGCTGATTCAGCCACTAAGGGAGGGGAGGAAGGCAGCTGGCTGAAGCAGTAGGGCTCAACAGTATAATGAAAGAAAAAGGAGGGGTAAACCGTGCCCCTTCCTGAGATAGGGGTCACACGACAAGACTTTGAAGTTTGATAGTGTGCAGCCCTGGAATGTAAGACTTTGAGGTTCCCCTGTTTGTCCTGCCCCTGGTGTGGAAAGGTCACAACCTCTTAAGATACACTCAGAACTGCCATTCCACAGAGGAGTCACCATTTGTAACAAAAGAAAACAGAATAATAATCATAAAATCTCTAACAATATGCCAAAACACATTTGTCACTGATGAAATGGAAAATATAAAACCCTCATTATATTCATATACTGCATTTGAAGTCATTTTACCTTTTTTGTTCTGAAATTACTGCATCTTAACAAAGACTTGGGTCATTTTGGCCACATCCACTTTTTGGTTTTGACAGGTTTTATTTAACATTCTTTAGAGATCAGAGGAGACGGGAAAACATTTTCAGTTTGGGTCAAGTAAAAAAAAGACAAACTAGCTCTGTTAAGAGAGCTTTACTTTACTCTATGTGGGGGAAGAATGAGAAGATGGAACATTAAATCAATAAATTAGGAGCTTGTGAAACCTTGAGTTTAACCTTTAGCTGTTTGATCTTTACTAAAGGACTATGATTCCATTCAAACAGAGGCAGACAAGCAAACAAAACAAAAAAAAAACAGAGAAGCCAGTCTTTCACAGAGAGTGGACTGTTGGTTTCTTTCAACAAATCATTTGCTTCTTTAAGCAAAAATACGATTCAACTACGTTTCAAGTATGTTAGGAGGAATCTCCAGGACACCGAGTGGATGAGGCTTGTGCAATCAATCATACAATATCAATGAAATTAGCTTTTTTTTTAATAGCTATTATTTGAGTTTTTAATTTGTTTTGGTTTGGAACACCACAAAAGTATCGTAAATTCCAAATAGAAACAAATCTGTGTTTAAAGCAGCAATTTTCCAAATCAATTTGAAGCCAATTTATGGTTCGTGTTTATCAATTATAAAATTAGGTCTACGGATGTTTCAACAATCAAACTTTTCTTATTTTAAAGTCCAGTAACATTTCTTTTTTTTTTTTTTAAACTTGTCCTGTCCAACAGCTGAGCAAACAGATATGAGCTGAGAACCTCTTGTATTAGACAGATTTTACTCTTACAATCAGGGGTTATAAATCATAGCGAACACAAAATGTATGTTGGTATAAGCCCCTTTTGTAATTTAAACCAAACTTTATTAATACATATATACATTTTTATTTGTGTCTTTTTTGTTGGACCGGACGGAAAAGGAAAGGGGAAAAAGGAGAGAGTTGGGGGGTGGAGGGGGGGGAAAGAGAGATGGTGCATTATAGCAGTTAGAGAATGGAGTAACATTTCTATAGATGTTAAACCAAACACTGTTTCCAGGGTTAATGCTCAGACTCCCTTTTTACTGAAAACAATATTAAATCCTCCTCTCTTCTCGATTTCTCTTCTCTTCGGTTCATCAACTCCAGTGTATGTTCTTCAGAGAGTAAAAGCTTCATCTCAACTGGGATTCTAAAAGCAGAAAGAATTCAGATTAATTGTAAGACAAATCAGCCGAGACTGACATAAACAAAATAATAATTCAAAGGGAAAGAATATCTTTGTAAAAATGTTTACACCAAAGGAAGAAAGGAATTTTCTTTACTAAACTCAAACACAAAAATCAACTTTGAAAACAATTTAAATCAAGTGTCTCAATCTATGATTTCATCTTTTCATTGCTGTAAAAATGCCACACAGGGTAAAAGTGCTTTAGTAAGAGGTACAGGCACTTACTGCTGCAGTGAGGCAAAAAAAGCATTTGTCAGTCACTCACTCAGGAAGCTGTTCCGACTGAAAAGAGGAGAGAAGTCTGAACTGTTCATCAAAGATACACTTCAACTATGAGAGATGGAATATTTAAAAAAAAAAGAATCCAGGAAGGATTTGGTCCACCAGCTCAGCGGCCTTGTGGTGGAGTGTCCACCCTGAGATTGGAAGGTCGTGAGTTCAAACCAATGACCGAGTCATACTAAAGACTAATTTTATTGGATTGGTGGGTTAAACCACCAGCTGGGTTCTGGGTTCTCAAATTTCACACTCCTAAGTGCATGAAAACTCATGGGACTTTAAGTTCAATACTTTGTGATGTAACCCTGGTTTCAATAACAGCAAGAAGCTCTGATAACCATGCTGGCTGGTAGGATCTACTTGAGCTTCATGGTCACCTGCCTTCCATCCTTCCATTCATTTTCAGAACCTACCAAAGCCCTTTTGTGGTCACGGAGATGTTGGAGCCTATCCTAGCTACTGTAGGGTGAAGGTGAGGTGCAACCCCAAACAGGTTGCCAGTCTGTCACAGGGCCACACAATCACATCCACAACAGAGACAATTTAGATGATCCATCGTCCTATGTATGAAGCGTGTTTTTGGACTGTGGGAGGAAAGCTTATTCTGGAAGGGGACTTTACCGGTCCCGACCTCAGACGCACAGCGCCAAACTTTTACCAGCTGCAACCACATATCACTTTCAGTACAAGACACCACTTTTTAGCCACAAGGCCATTTACAAAGTCGCCCCCTTGTACGTCACCAACCTACTCCACGGCCCTGAACCAGCCTTCATCCTCAGATCCTCCTCCTCTGTGTGTCTCACTGCTCTGTCTGTTCAACTCATGACAACACAGAGCATTAAGCTGCTCTGCTCCTCTACTTTAGAATTCACTCATCTTTGCAGTATCACTTTGTGATAGAGTAGTTGCAACTTGTCACCAATCCGTTACATCTCACCATTACTCCCACATTTTTTTGGTTGGGTTACAGTGGCTTCCTTCCTGGGCGGGGTCAGCCCATTAACTGGAGCCCCTAAAGGAAAATGACCTCAGTGTGAAAGGCGTGGCTGAAGACAAAGAAAACTCATGTGAGCTGTGCAGCCTACAAGGGTTTCCTGTCAAATAAAGAATTCTGATTCTGAACTTTCTGGACGTCTGTTTCCTATGTAAGCCAAGCCGCTCTGGTCACACTACACTTCATTTATACTTTTTCAAACAAAACTCACTCACCTGTTATGATTCTCACATGGTTTTACACTTATCAGAATTGTTTTATGTTGATTTTTTTGTGTTTTTGTCTCTTTTATATGATATTATTTTAACTGTACAGAGACATTGAGTGTTTGGATAATACATAACATGTATTATTAACATTATTAGGATTATCATTCGTAATATAATTATTATTACCTCTTCTTCATCCACCTGTCCTGATGAGTTGTCTCTCATCGGAAGTTGTTGCCTGTCATTCTGATTATCTGACTGCGACCTTTGTAAAATACTACATGAAAAAAAAAGTTTAGTTTTTTTTTTTTTTAGTTTGTGAATTTTACACTTTAACTCATAAAGTCACTGGTGGATTTGGTACCTTTGAAGTTTTCCAGATTTATAACAATACACCCCCCCTAAAGCAATAATCAGGAGAAACAGGACGAGACTGAGGACCCAGGGAAATGTGGAATATCCTGCAAGAAAACAAAATACAGACAAGAGTCAGCAGAAATATATCTCATGTTCTGTAATGCTTAGTTAGCAAATTAACCAAAAAAATCATCTCAAATAAAATACACAGTAATAAAATAGACATATTTATAAAAGGAATCTAAAAACTGACACCTTTTCACTTTATTGAATAAATACATTTAATAATTTACTGGTAAATATGTTTTCTAAGGTAAGAAAATTCACACGCCAGCTTAAAGAATTAAACATTTTAAATAGAAACCAAAAGAAAATGCTATTTGTTGTATAGATCATAAAGATGATTAGCATGTAGTTCTATCTGAAAGTCAGATTGTACTGAGAAATAAAGACTTGCCATGAATTCACCCTTTTAGGGTGAAAGTTCAAATGACACACAGAATCCACAGAAAAGGTATTTTGTCTATCTCCTCTTCCTATGAGAAGAAGTCTTTAGGAGCACTCCCAGCACGCCTCAAGACCTGCTGTGTTTCTTATTCATATGAGCATCTTTGAGTATTGTTTTACTCTTTAACAATAGCCCACATTAAATCTACAGATGAACTCACCGCAGAATTCACCTGTAGAGAAATGCACAAAGAGATATGCATGTTTGCTTCCATATGGATTTCTGGTTTCACACTCAAACAGGCCAGACAAGTCATTGCTCTTGCTTGAAAACTGCAGCGCTGCACCGTCAGCTTTAACTGATGGAGGCAGAGGCTGGCCAGACCTGGAAGAGACAAAAAAATTCAGCCACAAAATTAAATGTTTTGAACGTTGGACGTGGGGGCCAGCATATACTTTTATTGATCAGTTTATAAGTTGAATAATTTGCAATAAAGAAAAAAAAAAATCAAAACAATTATGACTCATAAGAACATGTTTGAAAATGGTAGCAGAGAGAGAATGGTCATTCTGACAAATAGAGTGGCTGACTGCTGTTTGATTCTCAATAGAAGTTTATAATACGCCAGGTGGGAGGAGTCACTCAGTCCAGTCTCATATACAGTCAATGGTTACGGTTTAGTGCAGATGGTTTCCAATTATGAGGAGTTAACAGTATGTGTGATCTAAAAAAAGACTAAAAAAAACCAAAAGATTTTTTTTTGAAATAATGTTAAGAAATGTGTGACTGAACCAGTTCATCCATCTCTCACTAACCCATTGCAGAGTATTCTTAATTCCTGCTTTTTCTTTTTGTTTGAAATGCAGTGCAGCATTGGTAAAACTGTGGGCTGATCCAGACTGCAGTTACTGGTATGACTGCCTCAAAACCACAAAAGGAAGTCAACAACTGCCAGTTTTTTGTGGGTTCTGGACCGGAAGGAAAAGAAAGAGAAAACATGGGTAGTAGAGAAGAGAGTACAGAAAAACAAAAACATTGGACATAAAAAAGCAAACATCAAAAAAAGTTACAACAAACTTTTATTGAGGCGTAACAATACCCACTTCACTAAACAACCACACACTCTTCAACATCCAACCACAGACAAATAAGCGCACACACACCAGCACACACCCACACACTGGAGGTGGGCAGTAATGAGTTACATTTACTTCAGTCAATTTTGGTTCAAATTGTACTCTTCAGAGTATTTCTGCACTAGGACTATCACAAAATATTATTTTAATTGACTAATCGGGTCATGCGTAAACTGGATGTAAAACACACATCTTAACCATCATTAGCTTTAGACTTGAAGCCCACGCCACTAACTGGAGTACTATTAAAGGGCCTGTACCATAATTTTCTTGGTACAGTCTTGTTCTTTCAGTATTTCTTTTTGAGTAAATACTGTCATAGATCTCCCCCGCCTCTTTGTAATCCTTCCCTTTCGGAACATCACAGCAGTAGCTAACTCTCACAGCATGTTTGAAGACCAACAAAAGCACCCTCCTCCCCAATTAACTGTGCCCAAAAGTCTGGCGCTTTGAATTAGACATTTTTACACAAAGCACAGACTGTAACAGGAAATGACTGAGCGACCCCTCCTCCCTTGTGTTCCAAACAGGAAGTACCTGCTGGCTCCAAGAAGCCAAAATCAAAGACTTCTATGGAGAAATAAACAGCTATAACTCAGTTGTTGTTTTTGTCAGAAATAATCATTCTTGCCATTCTAACAGTTCTTTTTTTCCTAATATTTTTTCTTTATTGCAAGTTATTCAAATTATAAACAGAGGTGAATAAGCTAAACTTTTTAACAAAAAAAAAAAAAAAACAAAACGCTGAGGCTGTAATAACAAAAATGACTAAGGATTTCAAAAGGACTTGTTTAAACATCTCCATCCGTCCGAACATGTCTCCCGTAGGAGGCTAAGGGGAAATTCTTGTCAGCGATTTGCTTCACCCAAGCACTCACTCCACGGTTTTAAGTGTAAGGATGAAACAGCTTATCCGAAGTCCAGCTGCATTGGTAATGTTAGACTGGGGTTGAAAGCCTGCGGGGAGAGCTAACTTTTTGCCTAAAAATGACATGATTAAACAACCACTGGTTGTTGAGAGAGAGCTCCTTGTAACATGCATTTATTTGCTCTCTGCTCACATTGGGACAGGGCGGCGGCGGGGGGTATTATCACACCCCCATTTACTACCTTGAGCAGCTGCTGCCACTGGCATTTCAGGGTAGGATAGGACTGTTCAATGAAGCTGAAGACAAGATAGTCGAGCAAACGGTGTACTTGTATAGCGCTTTACTGCCTTCCTTTAAGGCCCAAAGTGCTTTATAGTCACAGTCCCATTCACCCACACACACATTCACATCTGTAACCACCAAGAGCAAAGTGGGGTTCAGTTTCTTGCCCAAGGACTAGAGCTGTGGATCATCACTTAGGTGGCGATCCGATTCGACAAGCAAGTTCAACGATTCACGGATCAAATCACGATTCTTACTATTCAACACATGTTTTTACAGTTTTATACTGTATGTTTGTCTTTTTGTAAAACAGGGGATAAGAATCAACAAAACTGATAGAAACACAAAGAATCAGATAGAAAGAAATTCGATTTGTCATTCATTTTAAACAAATTCACACTATAAAGTTTTTTTTGGGGGGGGGTCAACTTTCTGGTTAACTTTAGTAATTAACAAAACACAAACATCACTGTTGCTTTGGATCATTTTATGACAAATCCTTATTTTTTACTTCTTTTTTTTTTTTAACATTTCCTTATTTATATCAAAAGTGTAGCTGACTACACTTACAGTAAAGATCATAAATGAAGACACAGCAACACCTAAATAAAAATGGAACAACTAGAAAACATGCACAGTTTTCTCATCTAATCTGACAACAGTGTTTCCAAGAGACACATTTTACAAACAGACGTCTTTCATCTTTAGTGTAAAAACAAAAAAACTCCCAAAACCTAAAAATCCTCCTGCAGGAGCGATTCAATTGATGGAGACATGTTTTTTCTCCAATTTGATTGGTTGCATTGTCAGATCAAACCAACGTGGCCCTAATTAGATTGGATGTCGTGGCAACATCACAGATGGATGTAAACAAACCAGGGACGGAGAGACCGCGGCGCCGGCTTTGTCAATATGCTTTTTTATTCTTTGGGGGAAAATAGAGAGTCTTTCCAAGTCTGAGGGATAAAGTCCGAGTCAAGTCACGAGTCAGTGCCGTTGAAGTCCAAGTCGAGTCTAAAGTTGACAAATTCATGTAATAACGCTGTAAAATGCTTTACACTAATTACTGGTATCTACAACAACTATTTTACAGTGTGGGATCCAGTTTGCCAGTCGCATCTTTGAGGAGTCTGATTGTCTGTGAGGTGGCTTTTTTAGGTTTGAAAATCCTGGGAAATTTGTTTTTAGTATCCTCCAATCCACACAGAATGTTTCTCCCATTTTCTGTACTAGTTCAAAGGCTGCAAGCGCCCCACTCTTCAGTAAGTATGGTCCTTGAGTTTTTAGTCAAGCTGCAGTTTTGGCTTGTCTTAATTGCCTGACCTCCAAAGCTCACCTCCTGCTGTAAGGAGTTTTGAAACTGCTAGATAAATCAAAAACCCTAGATTGAGATAGAAAAACCAAGTTCCATTTGACCATTGATCATTGGTGTACCCAGCAGCAAAAGTACTGTCCAGGCAGGAAGGGTCTACTTTCCCGCTTCTTAGAGTGTAACACATTTTTTCAATCGAATTCAAAGACCAGCTTATCAAAGGTGGAAAAAGGTTACATTTAACCCACATGTGCATTACAATTATTAAGAACATGCTCAAAATGCAAACAAAACTGCAAATCTGAATCTCAAGAAAGTTAGGACTGCTACTGCTGAGTCCAGCTGATAAACTTATCAGCCTTTTAAAACATGTCATCTGAAAACGTTATTTTAATGACTGTACCTGGTCCAGATAACGATAGCATTTGGGTTTGCATCTGCTACACACTCAAACGAGACTTTGGGTCGTTCAATAATGGTGATATTTCCAGGCGAGTCTGCAAAAAGCACAAAAAGGTTTATATGACAATATGAATGACAAAGTGATGGTTTGAAAACATTTTAATCTGTGGTGAGAAAAAAAATGCATTTTTGTGCAAAAATGCAGTTGTTCTGTCTAAAAACAGGATAATTATCACCAAAAAAATTCTATATACAAAAAGTTAGAAAAGAAGAATCAAAGCTCTTCTGTTTGGTCATGATGGATTAAAGAGTTATTCCATTTTAAAGCACATTTTTGCCATCACAAAGGAGTATTTGATTTCCAATGACTTCTCCTCCCAGGGTGTGTAGCACAATAGAGACATTTTAGTTCCTTTGATCAACACAAAAAATCCCCCTGCGATTCATTAGAATCAGATTACATACATTTTAAGGTTTAAAAACCGCCTAACCTTTGGTTAAATCTTTTACATCTCCTCAAGTGCAAATGTGCTGATACTGTTTGGTTTAGCAAATATGTCTTCTGTAAAGTTGTGCGACTAAAAAAACCTTCACTCATGTAATGCTTTACATGTGTTGGTTGGTATGCACAAGTGTGCGTGTGAACTGGATGTGGACAAGTTTGTGAACACTCTTGGAGCCGGCAGGTATGTAACAGCTGAGTGTGTGGACAGGCCCCGCCCATTTTAGACCAACACTCACTATTGCAATGGGTATAAGCTCCAACATTTTGTTGCCTGTAGATTAACAACTCTACCTTCCCTTCACAGTAGTCCTTCTCTAACTTCTATAATCCACCATCTCTCCCCCCCACCCCCCCCACCCCCCAACTCTCACCTTTTCCCCCTTTCCTTTTCCGTCCGGTCCAACAAAAAAGACACACACAAAAAAAATCCATATTAATAAAGTTTGGTTTAAATTACAAAAGGGGCTTATACCAACATACAATTTGTGTTCGCTATGATTTATAACCCCCGATTGTAAGAGTAAAATCTGTCTAATACAAGAGGCTCTCAGCTCATATCTGCTTGCTCAGCTGTTGGACAGGACAAGTTAAAAAAAAAAAAAAAAACTTCACTATGATATGAAAAACATACTGCCCAGGAAAAAAATCATAATTTTAGAATGAGAATCAACTCTCTCCCTCAAAGTCAAAAGGACAAATTTTGAGCATTTTTAATCAGTCCAAGAATTGCATTTACGGTAGCTTTTATCCAAAACAGCTTACAAATAAGATCCTTAACACAAAAAACAAATTCACAAACACCAGTCAAAGCGCACATTCACACTGGCAGATTTAATCCCCACCAGTTTGTTTCTGTGGAAAATTAATTGCCACTTAATTTTCACCTCAGTCTTTAGTTTAGCTTGTGTAAGTGCAGTGTGAAACCAAACTAAACCAGACTACAGGTTGCTAAAAAATTAACTTCGTTATATGGAAATCCACCAAGACAACAGACGTTATCACAATCGGTGGCTTGACCAATCACCGTCCATGTGTTCTGTTGGTGAGCTTTGATGAACAAATCAAAAAACCCAATGTCTGGTTTTGAAACTGAAAGAGAGTTAAAAAAAAACATTCTAAAAATTAAGTTCAATGCAGTAAATGTGCTAAATGACTTTTGTAAACTCCAGTCTAAAGAAGGTACAAATTGTGCAAAGAAATTAGTTACCAAACCAGCACGTGAAGACCACAAGGAAGAATAATCTTTCCAGGAAACGTTTGCTTCAGAGAAAGTCTGAAGATACTTACAGTGGACCTGGATGTTGGTTTCCAGGATTTCTTCTGTCGATGCCTCACTTGAGATGACACACTGCACCAATTGACCATTCATCTCTCTCCCAGGTTTTCCAAACAGTGTACTCCGTGTGGTGGTTGTACCATTAGCATGCTGAGTTTCATTGAGTTCTTCTCGAACTTTTCTTTCCAAAGAACCTTTGATCCATTTCACCTCTGCCT
>BSAI01006524.1:0-10912 GCA_036245035.1 Adrianichthys oophorus | reverse complement strand
TAGTAACTGAAGAAAACAGAATAATAAAAATCATAAAATCTCTAACAGAAACATCACAGCAAAGGCAGACGATAAACAGCCGTCTGTCTCCTAATCCCTTTTTGTTCTTTGCTGGGTCATGAGGTTGCTGGAGCCTGTTCTCGCAGGGTGAAGGCAGAGTACATCACCATGGACAGTTTGCCAGTCCATCTCACACCACATATATACACACTCAAACTCACTCCTAAGACACAATTTACCAATCAATCAACCATTGAAGCACTGGTAACTTGAAACAAAATGAATGAAAGTTGATTTTGGTGCAGTTCTAACCACACCTTGAAGTCCTCTGTCACACCTACAGCACCATCACGACTGTCTTACAGCTCTCTTAAATGTTTTCCTCAACTCCAACCAACTTTTCCGCCGCTTCAGACTTCCTCAAAAAATGTTGTAAACCCAACTGGTGATTCTTCAGTGGAGTGGAAGAAAGAAAACACAAATGATCCCCAACTAAATACACTGGAAATTCCAGTTTAACCATTTAAAGGTTTGGCACATGGTAGTTGCTAATCAACAGATTACCGTTTATGAGGGCTTTCCTTTGTCCTGTGCGTCAGCTGTAACAGGAATGTTGGCTCCAGAAGCAAAACCCAGCAGAAATCAGTGAACTCTTCAGTACTGACAACTCAAAGTTTAATCAATTTAACTCATAAAAGAAGAAATAAAACTATAAACAAATGCTAAATGTATGCACTACAAGGAAAAAAATGTATGTATTATTAAATCTAAAGTACATGTTTGAAAACTAAACAAAAAAAAGCATTTGTGGTGAAATGAACCAAAAAAATGAATCTATGGACAGTCGTGGTGCAGAGGTTAAGCAACAAACCTTTGATCAGAGAATCACATGCTTGGCTCCCGCTTTCCCCGCTCATGTGTTGAAATGTTCTCTCAGATTGTTCCTGGTGGGTATAGGGTCGCTCCAGTGTAAAGCAGTGGAGCTGCCATCACTGTGTGGATGTGTGTGCATGGGTGAATGTGACTGCAAGTGTCTTGGACCTTAAAACAAGGTTAGCAAAGCACTCAGGAATATTTTGTGATAACTCAGTGGATGTCGTATACACTGCTTGTTTCACCTTCCAGATGTTTGGGATAGGAAGGCTATTGTATTGGGGTGATAGACACACCTCATTCTCTGTTTTCCACATCATGGTCTCACGGTACACTGTGCCTTACTTTATGGGAGAGAAACCAAAAAAATTCTGAAAGATAAGCCTTTTTCAATGTAGCATCAATTTCAGCAATTGGTGGGTATAAAAAGCTGATTTTGCCAGTAAGTGGTTTGCCCTCTCTGGGTGGGTGGAGTGCTCCTGCCCCAGTTTAGATATCTAGGGGTCTTGTTCACGAGTGAGGGAAGATTGGAACGGGAGACTGGCAGGTGGATTCAAGCGGCATCCGCAGTTTTGCGGTCGCTGTACTGGTCTGTTGTGGTGAGGAGAGAGCTGAGCCAGAAAACGGAGCTTTCAGTTTATCGGTTGATCTTCATTCCAGTACTTGCCTATGGTCATGAGCTCTGGGTCATGACCGAAAGGACAAGGTCCCGAATAAAAGCGGCCTAAATGAGCTTCCTCCTTGGGGTGGCTGGGCGCTCCCATAGAGATAGGGTGAGAAGCTTGGTCAGCCAGATAGAGACCAGCATAGAGCCTCTGCTCCTCCAAATCCAGAGAAGCCATTTGAGATGTCTCAGGAATCTAGTCTGAATGCTTCCAGGACATCTCCATGGGGATATGTTCGGGCATGTCCCACTGGGCAGAGGGCCCGGGCAAGACCCAGGACACACCGGAGAGACCTGGGAAAGCCCTGGGTTCCCCAGGAGCAACTAATGAAACTTTTAAAGATCTAATGCCTATAGTACACATCGTTTCCATCATTAAGGTGTCTCTATAGAGGCTAGTTCCATGGCTACAATTTTCTAGTACCACTGCATTCCTGAACTGCTGGAAGAGGAGGAGTTTTTCTGATGTGTTGCATGAGGAAAGACAAAAACAAACAAGGACAAGCAAGCAGGAACACACAGAAACTCAGAATATGCGTGTCTTTGAGACAGATCAAATGGTAAGTAAAAATGTATCAAGAGATAAATGTGTTAATGGCAAACACCATGTTATCATGCAGTATGTACAACGACAAGAAAGGAACGTTAACGGTTTGTTTTCCTTTTAAAGGTTTAAACTCATGGATTATAGAGTGACCATCTTCATTTTTGCAGGTCAGTACTTTATGATTGACATAGAATTTTTTAAAGAATGACCTATTTTATTTTAGGACACGCATTTGCTTCATGAGTCTGATCTTTAGAAATTAAGGTTTAAATAAGCTGTAAACTTTTATCTTGAAAATGTTTTCGTGGAAATAAACATCAACAAAACGTACCTCATGGTTGTTGAATTATTTTTGGACTTTCTTATATCAACTATAGTTTTTTGTAATATAGAAATTGAAGAGAATAATTTTCCTTAGCCTCTTTTGAAGAACATATCTGAAGGAGGTTCCATATTATTAAAATTAAATGGAAATCTATTTAAACGTGTAAACTTTGCTAAGAGAACACAATCATCTTAACTTTGTAAGAACAATACTGTGCTAAATACTATTAAACACACACAGCAAAAAACATGAAAAACATAATAATTACTAAATAAAACTATAAAATAAAACTACATGGTTTTGTGTTCGCTCAGTGTATCAGTTAAGGACTAAATAGAAGCGCAAAGACTAGATCTGTGGATCAGATTTCAGCTATTTTTTGGCGGTTGATTTCTCGTCACACACATTTGATGACACCATTTTCCATTTTATCTCATTTTTAATCTCAGGCTAATGTGCATATGTGAAACACTGCCCTCCTCAGGCTTTAATTTAAGTCTCACATAACACTGAAGAGCCGAAGTAAAGCAATGGGGATAAAAAGTGACTTTGGTTTAAATAGATCCCACTTCACCAGAGTGATTCCACAGTCCTTGGTTTGAGTATCAGTTCTAGTTTAATTCAGGGACCGAGCTGTGGCCGAGCCACTTCACATTGCACAAGCTTATGTGAAGTGAAAAAAAAAAGTGAGGTAGTCTTATATTGTAGAAGAAAAAAAACTGTATCACTCTAATACTCTGAATATGTTTAATAGGATAAAAAGATATCATTTGTTTAATTAAACATATACTATGCTGTTTGTTTGGTGAGCTCTAGCATTGGTAGGAAAAAGACTTAATGCATTTGAATCATACAAGTATACAAGTATCCTTTTTTTGTGCCTTGCTATGCTGTGTGTAAGTGAGACACAAGTGCCCGTGGGATGCCTGTGGCCATTCAAACAACCCTCTAATTTCCTCATTTCTAACTGTCAGATTGCACTGCGCACCTATCACATGAACTGCACTAACAGACTCACTGAGGAGTGCACAGGATTGAGGGGGTTTTAAAAAAAAAAAAATCTGTACAACTGTGACTCAGGCTTTTTGGTGTATTTTACCCTCTCCTGTTGATGATAGATTAGTTGCTGTCGTCATGCCAAGTTCATGTCATTAATCATTGTTTAAAGGATAGACTTCACACTTATAAGAACAATATTGTTCTGGAAAAACAACAAACAGTAGATTGAGTAGATGTGAACCAGCTGTTGTAAGTTTGGTAGATAATTTTTATATTTATTGACTTTGATTTAAAAACGAGCTTCAAAATTACTATGAGATCATGATGTTTGTTATTTAAGCTAATGCTTAAAGTTATGAAAGCCATATTTCAAAGTATTGATTTGTTACTAAGCGGAAATTCCACAAAATCTAACCCAATATATTTTTTATCTTCAGTAAAACTTCAGCAAACATGTCCGATTGAAGATGTGTTCACAGGACCTGAGTTTACGAACGTGTCTGCACTGTACACCACAACTGCCTTTGGCATTTCTGGTCTGTGCCACAATGTAACCCAGCAGGAAAAAAAATTCTCTCTTTCGTTTATGACTTAAGCTATGAGATAGACCTTTTCTCGGAATTTTCTTGTTTGGTATCATTTTTCCAATGGAAAGCTACTAAAAAAAATGGTGACAGGAAAGATTAGCTATGATGGAGACACCAGCTGCTAATACACTGTAAAAACGGTTGTTAGCAATGGGAAGTCATTTTAACCTACTTTTTTGCTGGTTAGATCTTTGTCTGTGTTGTTCCTCCAATTGTGCCTTCACTTAAAGTAAACAATATTATTACTTGTCATCGTGACATCATTTGTTTCTCATTTAGATTGACATTTCTCATTTAAATGAGAAACACTTTGCAGTACATAGATCACTTAACTTGTTATGTAATATTTTTTAGAGAGTAACGTCATAACACGGAACAACTAGTGTATAATAAGTAATTTGAAATGTATTACAGTTTGGTAGTAACTTGCATAACACTGGCTGTTGCATAAAAAGTTGCACGTGTCCTAATATCCTGCCAGCCCAGAACATGAGTCAATCTTCACAGCATGAATTCCTTCCTTGCCAGTAACAGATGGGAAAGAAAAGTAACATTTTGTTTGTTTGTTTGTTTCAGGAGCACTGCTCAGTGTGTCCTTGGCGCAGACTCGTCAGTTCTACTTTGTGAACACTCCTTTGAACTGGGCAGATGCTCAGAGTGTCTGCAGACAAAACAACACTGACCTGGCCTCCATAGAGAATATAGCTGATGTAAATGCAGTTATTTTGGCACTATCAAATAACACAGGTGAGTATTTCATTATTTGCCCCAATGCTAGAGATGCAAATATTCAATGCTAAAAATGCCTATTACCCTACATATTGAATAAACCTATTGTCTCAGAATGTGCACTAAAACATCATAGATCTGTTTTTGGTGCAAAAAATGTATTTGGACTCACCAGAAATTCTAAAAATATAGGTTATGTATGAAATGCAAAATTAGTGAATACCTTTCCAATTTAGCAACCTCTGGATAGTTGTGAAGATGAATTTCCCTGTTTTTATCAGTTCTAAATATGTACATGTTTTTGGACCTTTCACAGATGTACTTCCTCAAAACTAATAAGCAACCTGTCTGCAATTTTGTGCTAAACTATCGCCTTACCTGAGCACCTTTTACAAACACTCTCAAAAGTCTCCGTGGAGCTGTATGTCTTTCAGCTTCGGCTTCAAACAATACACCAAGAAGTACAGCTGGTCCATTTTCCATGACAACTTGCAGGCAATGTGAGATGACCCAATGAGCTCAGAATTTATATTACATTATTTTCTCATAATGTCTACATGCATACATTTATGTTGAAAAGTCACCCTGATTACATTAGTCTTTAACCGTACTACCCTGGTGTGGTTCTAGACCTCCTTGTTTACAATCAGCTTTTTCTGCAGCACAGTTTTCAGTGAGAACTGTGAGGAAGCAATATATAACTCCTGAAATGGCTGCAAGTTTTATTGACATTTTTAAACAAACTCCTGCTCAAATTTGACCTGTTTCATCCTGTGAATATATAGTTGATCATTTTTGACAACAGGCTTAGTCTTCCATAGATGCAGTGGCTCCAATCAAAACTAAACTATCATGAACCACTTCTAAAACACCATGGACGACAGAAACAGAAACAGTGTCTGAAACAGAATTGCAGGAGAGCAGAGAGGGATATAGAAAGACAAAATTAACAATTAATGAAGACATTTTAAAGAGCAACTCAAAAACGACAACAACTTTGTTAAACAGGCCAGAACACGATACTTTTGAAACCTCATCTGAGAAAATAAAAAACAATCCAAAATGTATTTTTAAAACAATTGATTTTTAAATAAACAGATTTCATCAAGTCCTTCATGCCGTCACCTAATGCTGCATGTGAGGACTTTGCAGACCACTTAATTGGTAAAATCAATGCAATAAGATCTAGACTTTTACCTGTGCCATACTCTGGTTTCATCAGATCACCAGCATTGATTTTACCCGGAGGATGTCGTTAAGACAGGATTCTATCATCTTAAAAACATTGCCAGAGTCCACCCATTTTTTTCTCTTGCCAGCAAAGATGTGCTTATGCATGCTTTTATTTTTAGTAGGTGAGATTTTTGTAATGCCCTGCTTTTTTGTTTACCTAAAAATCTTTTGTAAGTCTACAATTATTACAGAACAGTTCTGATGAGGACCAGGGTGTGAGAACACATTACACCAGTTTTGAAATCGCTTTGTGGTTTTATGCCCCAGTGTTTCCTTAGGGGATCTTTTGGTCTAGGGTCATTCTGATGTGAAAAATGTGCAAAAATTACATAATTTGCTTTGCAACACTTCCTGATCTTGTTCTCGCTCCAATGGATGCCTGGCCTTAAAGTACCATTTCAGTCACCTGCTCTCCCAAAACTGATAGTTGCATCATGTTTTTAACTCTTTTTTTTTTTTCTCGGAAATCAATTTGTTTAAATTTGTTTCTGTTTCTTTATAGCCACATTGACACAAATATCGTACATGTGACCATTTTAACCAGGAAGAGTAACATAAAAAATAAAAAAAGTATGCTGCCTTAAAACATAGGACCTGTCTGTCATGAGGCATCCATGACATCACCAGAAACAAACTATGAGCATTTTGTGAAATGAAGAGAATTACTGCTTTTTCAGAATTTTATTTTAAAGCATTTTAAATACTCATCATAGTTAAATGATAGTTATGTGAATTAACACGGAAAAAAACAGAGTTTTGCAGCCTGTCACATTTGGTACTGACTTGTGCTTTTGGAACACCTTTATCTCAGTTTTTCCATTATTTCCATGACTAAATGATTTCTTTACTTTTAAAGGGAAAGCCTGGATTGGCCTTCACGATGACTTGGAAAACAGTTGGAGGTGGTCTTTGAATGACAGTAGCTTTTATGGTGATGAAGAGTCAACATTTCGGAACTGGTACTCTGTCGAACCCAACAATCTGAATGGACAACAGTTGTGTGTCGATCTTTCTGGTAACACTGGTTTCTGGGATGACAATGATTGCAATACAGGACAACGTTTTGTTTGCTACAATGGTGAGTTACCTTTCAAATTTTATTGATTTCAAATGTGCATTCTCCTTCCCGTATTTTTTTTTTCCTTTAAGTTATTATTTTCCTATTTCAAGAAGCCTGAGTTAGAGCTCCATTCTTTGCAGGTGGTGCTTGAAGATGAAGACCAATAGTTTTGCTTCAAAACATAACTTATTTTGAGCTGTCAGAATGTTAAAATGAAGGAAAATATAGTTCTTTGGGATCTACCAATTGATCAGAAAATCATTTTAGTTATGTCAGGTGTGTGCTGAGCTCATGTTGAAATTGTCGCCTTTTTTGTTAAGTCTTTTTAGCAACATATAACCCATATTGTAAAAGTATCCTATGTTGAGTTTTTGCCACTGGAAACTGTTGTTGATCTTTAATTCAGCTGCAGTAAAAGTAAACCATCTGTTGTTCGGGGAAACCATTTCTAATTTGCTGATTAAGCATTGAGGATAGCATGCAACTTGTGCGAACTGAGTGAAGTCTTGGGGAAAAAAAACTAAGATGGTTGTTTGTGTTTTTTATGTTGTGTTTTTCCACAATGTTTTTGCAGGCACAGTTACTGGCACACCCGTTTACATTCTCATTTACACCCAACTGAACTGGACAGATGCACAGACATACTGCAGGAAGAATTATGTTGATTTAGCCAGGTATAGTAAGAACTAATATCTCCTTGACCTTTGACCTGCTTTCCAGACAAATCACTTCTCTAAAGGAAAATGAATACATTAGTTGATGTAAATTTAGGATGCACCCACAGTTTTTTTGAGCACCTGTCTATATACCTTTTCTCTGTTGCTTGAAGCTATTTCTCATAATTCCAATGTCTAAACTGTACCTTGTGGCCTCAAAACCTTATTTTTCTAAAAAATATGGCTTTCTCCTAGAACCAGGAAATAGTTTGGATATATGGAATGTTGGTGTCCCTAGAATAACTCTTTAACACCAGAGTTTTAGCTAAAGTGTCGACGTTTTTTGAGTTACTCTAACTCTTTACGCTATTAGCGTAATTACAATGGATTATGAAGCTGAGAGAAGCAGCTATGATAGATACAGTTGGGAAGTGTTTACCAATCAACATAATTCCAGGTGATCATGACGCTCTGGTGTTAAAGCATTAAAGACTAAGTCCCACTAAACACCGAAGCAGCATTGTTTATTAAAACAAAATTTAAAACAAATTTGAATAAAGTATTATACATAAGCAATAATAATTATTATTAAAGCCAAAAAAGATTAAGCCACACAAAGCAAAAAAAACTGTTTAGTTATAGTTAAAGTTCTTTTTTGCATGCGCTTTGTCCAAAACAAACTTTGAATTATAAATTTGCTAAGTTATTGGTATCTACATTTACAATTAGATGTGTAAAGCAACACTTTTTTATTGCAAACTAAAAACACAATTGAAGCATACTCCAGTATTGATTTTAAACTGTAGCATAGTTATAGTAAGCCTGTGGTCATTTATCCCAAGATACCACTGCTCGCCGACCTAAATGCAAATTTTTTGGCATAATTAGCAATAGTTGGCAATTGGGAGGCTCACAGTGGCGACCAAGGTTTTAAGAAGAAGTTGAAATTGAGCGGCGACTGGACAATCTGTTGACATCTGGGAGTGGTCGCCCGGGCACATTTTGAGATCACTCAGTGGCAGTCCACTGGCAGGCAGGTGGCAGGAAGGCAGCAGCAGGATCTTTGACTCATGGGAGGGTCTTTAATGTTCCCAAAATCATTCAGTGATTGTCCAATTTCACACTGCCACCCTCTAGCCACCTCCTAATAATGGGAGGTTGCTTAGAAAATACATAAAATAAGTATTTTACATTAAGAAAAATCTGCCATTTAAGTGTTTCATTTTTTATGCTTTAATGTATATATTTTCTTTTTACAGTGTACGGAATACTACAGAAAATACCCTCATTAAAACCCTGTCAGGAAATAATGTGGTCTGGATTGGTCTGTATCGCCAGAAAGTGTGGTCTGATGGAAGCCAATCTGTGTTTCAGTACAGGATAATAAGTCAATCAAGCTCTACTGGAGAACAATGTGTTACTGTAGACAGGTCGGGACAATGGTCAGATAATTACTGCTCTTCTCAATTTCCATTTATTTGTTACAAAGCAGGTATGTATGTCCAACTACTGCACTGATTATAATTAGGCATATTACTGTTGTCAGTTTAAAATGGGAGACAAGGTGTTATGGATGTTTATTCTAAATTAAATATTCTCTTTAACTGTTTTTTCTGTTTCAATCTCAGCTCCTCAGAATGTGAAAAATTTTACTTTATTTAGAAGAACAGAGACTAATGTCACTCTGCAGTGGACTATGATCAACAACGCCAGCTATGTGCTCCAGTTTAATGGTATAGAGAGGATGATTGCAGCCCCTGATGGCGATGGACCTGTAACTTTCACAGTCTCATCTCTCAGTGCTGGGACTACATACACGTTCAGTCTTTACTCTGTTTATGGAAGCACCAGAAGCACCGGAGTACAACTGACAGTAACAACAGGTAACATGATTTTGATGTTCATTGTTAGGTTTTTTTCAAAAATAATTCAGTGACTCAAGTAACAGAATGCACATAGTATAACAAACGAATTCTCCAGTGTATGTGTAGGGCAGTGTGGGACTTGATTTACTACGATTTTTTTATGTTTGATCGATTTACTTGTTTATGTCAGGCATTTTCAGGAATAGAAACAAAGGAAGACATAGAAATATATCAAAATAGGATATTTCATAAATTGATGAGAAAATAAATAAAGGATGAAGCTGTCTTTTTGCTTTTATAACTACACCTAATCATAAACAAAAACAATTGAACTTATGCAAATACGACACATCCAATCCATTCTATATGAATGCAAAACAGTTTGAGTACTTGTTTGACAGGAGAAAATGCAAGCGGATATACTGTAATCCTCCCTTTGTTGTGTTTTACCTAACGTTTTTTTTTATTTTATATTATTTTTTTTATAAAGTTGCCACAATCTAGTTTTTAACCTCTACTTAAAGTTATTGTTACTTTTTCAGTCCAGGTGCATAGTATTTATCAAGTAACACAGATAAAGTGCTTATTGATTATCGTAAGCAGATCATTATACTATGTCAGAAATTGTGATAACACATCACACGTGCTGTAACAAAAATAGTTTGCATTTTAATTATCAAAGAAAGCTCATAAAGGATCCTAAATAGGTAGCACAATTTTGCATTGTCACTCAATCAGATGGAGTATGATTTTAAAATTGGATTAGCTTGTGATATATAACACTAGGGCTTTCGAATTATTGCGCTAATCACAGTTAATTTATTACAGAAATTTTAGCGAGTTATTTTTTTTTTTTATCTTTGTCTGCAATCTCTTGCTTCTATGAAGTCCGTTCATGTCTGATAATGCACTGGAAGAACATTACCCCGCTCCTGCCATGGTCATTTACAAAATTAAAAAAAAAAGTAAATTATTAAAATTTTGTCAGCATATGAATTATATATAATTATTTATTATTTAATTATGTAAAAAAGAGATTCGTGTTCAACATTTTGATTGCTTAGAAACAGTTCCTATTGGTTTAGAATCTTTTTGATTAGACCACTCTGGACCTGTTTTTTATTATTATTGTTCAGAATTGAAATCATGTTATATGTAAAAATGTTATAGAATACACCCGTTACAATAATTAAAAAAAAAAAAAAAAATAAAGCCACTTTTTGTTGTATTTTGATCTTTTACTGCAACTCATTTCCATACATTTAAATAAAAATACCTAAAATTTAGGCTTTTCACAGCAATCATAGGATTAAATATGTTTTAATTTAAAATTAAATAATTTGATTAAATAATTACATGTCAAGATTAATTATT
>BSAI01006522.1:0-14119 GCA_036245035.1 Adrianichthys oophorus | reverse complement strand
TATATATATATATATATATATATATATATATATATATATATAAAAGGTGCTTATTTTTCAATTTGTTTTTAAATGTGAAATGTTAAAACTAAGGGGGGAAAACTGAAAGGTGTTGGAATCAGTTCATGCTTTTTTCTGATGTGTGACATGGCACACAGACACTGTTTAGATGTCTAACAAAGTCTTTTTGTTTTTGACCGCGTCAGTGGATGCGCACACTGTTCAGCTGTAAAGTTCTACTATCCATTTCTATTGACTTTGTTCTCTTTTATTTTTATCTGACTTAAGTTGTTCTCAGCGTTTTTCTTATTTACTTCCTGGTTCCTTGGGAGCACTTACTGCTACATCTAGTGGACCCACCTATTGATTTGGTTTGCTCTGTTTTGAATATAATATGTGCTCTTTTATTGTTTAGAAATTCCTGTTGGTTGTTGTTGTCTTTGGGTTTTTTTTTGTACACCTAGGTAATATATTTTTGAGTGGTTTTGGGCTATGTTATTTAGCTTGAATTTGATTAGTAATTGGGTTGGTTTGGTGAAGAGGCTAAAGCCAACCACCGGTAAAAGAGAAACTCTGATCAAGATGGAGAATCGCTTATTGTTGGACTTTCACTGTTATACTACTCCAAATTAATTCATTTTTGTCATTTTGCCTGAATAAAAAGAGAAAAGAAGAGAACCTTGACTTTTTGCGTGGACAGTCATTTGTTCTGACACAATGTAAAATTAAACCATTTAACATTTAAGATAAAAAGCAACTGACTTGTTTGTTTAACAAGTGTCTTACTGGTTACATGATCAACCGACCTGGCTCCAGCTACTTTAGTTTTCAAACTAACCTAAGGCTGGAAAATGTTGCTCCTTAGGAGCCCCTAGAGGCTTTGCAAATACATACTCTGCAGCAGGGCATTGAACACACACAGTTGTGTTAAATGTGGAACATCTCACTATGACTATGCAGTCTGAGACCTGAAAATGTATAGAAAATTTCAGTTTTTAATCTGGTTTTAGTTTGGGCTTTAAGTTTTTGACTTACTCTGGACAATTAAGCACAAATCTACAAACGGAGATGGCAGAAGAAAAGAAAGACAGAAAACCTCCCAACCTACCAATCTCTTCAATAACCTTTCTTTTGTCAATAATAACGACTTTAGTGCTGATAATTGCAAACAACTAACATTCCACAATCAGAAATTGTGCACAGTTTGCAGCTTAGATAGTTCAAGATTTCTTTTCTCTTTGTCAGCACATTTTGATTATGGTATTCACAACACTTTGGCTTTGTAAGATCTTCTTGTCCATGCTAGATATGAATACTTATGTCCCCATCTTAAGTTTCTGATTAGTTTGTTTGTGTCACTGTATAAAGGGCCACTGCCCCTTCATCCCTTCAGAGCTCTGCAGACCTCTCCATAATTTCCTCAGCATGCTTCTTTTTCTTTGTTGAATAAATCCTCTTAAAACTGCTTGACAAACATTTCTTTATTTCATTGGCTCTACAATTTTCCACCACAGAAGATAGTTTTGGCAAGTATCTTTAAAAACAAAAATTGTCGTTACAAAAGAAATACTTCAATATCTTCCATTCTTTTAGTTATTGTTTGCATTAGTCGATGCTCACTGGCCATTTCATAATAGGCACACCTGTCCAATTGCTTGGTAATGCAAATTTCTCATCAGCCAATCAAATAGCAGCAACTCAGTACATTTAGACATGTAGACATGGTCAAGACGATCTGCTGCAGTTCAAACCGAGCATAAGAATGGGGAATAAAGGTGACTGAAGTGACTTTGAACGTGGCATGGTTGTTGGTGCCAGACAACTGCTCTGAGTATTTCAGAAACTGCTGATCATCTATTGGGATTTTCACCCACAACCATCTCTAGGGTTTACAGAGAATGGTCAGAAAAAGAGAAAATGTCCAGTGAGTATCAGTTCTGTGGGGGGAAATGCTTTGTTGATGTCAGAGGAGAATGGTCAGACTGTTTCCAGCTGATAGAAAGGCAACAGTAACTCTAATAACCACTAGTTAGTTACAACCGAGGTCTGCAGAAGAGCATCTCTGAACTTACAACACGTCCAACTTTGAGTCAGATGGGCTACAGCAGCAGAGGACCAGTCCAGGTTCCACTCCTCTCAACTAAGAGTAGGAAACTGAGACCAAAATTACCATGTGATATTTCAGTATTTCTTTTTTAATAAATCTGCAAAAATGTCAAACATTCTGTGTTTTTTGTCAATATGGGGTGCTGTATGTACATTAATGAGAAAAAGATGAACTTAAATGATTTTAGCAAATGGCTGCAATATAACAAAAAATGAAAAATTTAAGGCTGTCTGAATACTTTCTGAACCCACTGCACGGACAGGTCTGGAAGAACCGAACAGCTGTTCAGAGATGTATAACAGAGCAGGGAAATTAAGACCCTGAACCGAACCTGCACCAAGACCTGAACTCAGACAAAGGACGAGAATTTCTGATGTGATCCAGGCCACAGAAATCGACTATGTTTTGGTCCATGGAACGATGATGAGCGAGGTGGGTCAAAGAGTCAGCTCTCAATCAGCAGATTCACTGTGGCATCAATTGTACGGACAATTAAAAGGAAAACCAGGTGAGTGCAAGATGAGACAATTATAAGAATACGAAACAAAGATAGGGTTTTACATAAAAACAGGTCCAGTTAGTACCAAATGTCTGTTCACATAAAAACGTGTCACTAAGTTTATAATGAGATGATATAATTTGAGTGAAATCTGATTATTCAATATCTCACAGTAAAGTTTACTTTAAATTAGTACTTAAATTACTTTTTACTATTCAATTTGTATTTACAGTAATTTGCATTCTTGCTGATTCAGATCCAATTTACAATTAATAAATAATGAGGATTTTTTTTTTTACAGATGCCAAAATGTATACCTAAATTTAGGTGTTGTAAAAAATATTATGTAAAACAATTAAAAAAAACAAGCATTATGAAAAAAATTCTACATTACTTAAATGATATTTTTTAAGTGTTTAAATTATTGACTTTTTAGAATTTGATTCCATTACAATCCTTATATTTACCAAAGTGATTTTTACTTCTTTGAGGAAGAGTAATTTAAATATAGACAGGTAGATTGCTTTGTGTTACATTTTTCAATGATAATTGTGAATATATTTGCGTGTGCTAGCATGTATCTATATTGTTTTCAATGTACAATTCATTTTAAATTATTTAAAAACATAATTTAAAACGTTAATTGTAAAGAGATGGGCTTAAAAACGTCACTCCCTCCCTCTCTCTTTAAACAAACTTTGGGAACATTGATTGCAGCAGTAGTCATTTATTTAATTGGTGGTAATCATTATTATTATTAAAGTCGTAAGCAATTGATAACTTTGGAAACTAAAGCTATAAATAAACTTCTGTTGTTAATAATTCAAGCTGGCCCTATTGTGAACTGGTGACTTCTTCATGGGCTGTCTGCAGGCTAAAAATGGGCCAAATTAAGTGCAGGTGACCCACAAAATATAGAAAGATTGATTTTAAATATAGGTATTAACTGAAATCACACAAGCCCAGAGGTGATGTTTACCAGCTCAGATATGTTGCATTTTCACTAAGCATGAAACTTTAGGAGTTTTTTTCTGTTCTTCTTTTTCCTCTATTTTTTTTATATTCACATCCATATGTTTTAAAATTGTAATGTTACTGTGACTTCAGTTTTTAAAAACTTTTACCTTCTGTAATACAGTTTACAGTGTATTGTGCAAGAACGGCAAAAATATACAATAATATTTACTCACAAATGTTGAAGATTTAAGAAACCATTCTCCTCTGACCTTTGGCATCAGCAAGGCATTTCTTCCCACAGAACTGGTGCTCACTAGATATTTTCTTTTCTTCTGACCATTTTCAGTCAATCCTAGAGATGGCACCCTATGTCTCCTATGTCCAGGACCGGCCCTGACGCTGAAAAAAACTTAAAAGAGGTTTGTCTGTGTTATTTGTATTAAACTGCTTGGAACCCCCCCCTGCTATGAGGTAGAAAAATACTAATTTAACTGACGATCTACTTTTTTTTCTTGTAAGTTTGAACCTTTAACACTGAAGATGCCCCTTTCAAAACCTACTATGTTCTTTGACATACCATAACTCCTGACTGATCCATGTGAATCAGCTGATCTGCAGAGAAAAAAGCTTTGCGTCGGTACTGTGCAGTAGTGTTTGTGCCAACAAACCCCCCCCAAAAAATGCAACATACAATTGTCATGTGTGGGGTAAGTGTATCATAAAGTATTGAGTCAGTATAATGTAAATTGCTTGCACTCACGGTGTACAGGTGATGCTGTCATACCGTGTTCTATGAGAGGCCGTATGGGACTTAATTCGCCTCTTAAAGTGCGCCTACACTGGACTGTAGTCATTAGTGTGATGTAAATACCTGCCACTTACTGACCGTGCACAAATGTTGCACACATGAGGTGTGCATGTCTTTTATAAGTGGCTGTTGGATGCCCACACAACTATGCTTTAATTGTCTCATTTCTGACAGTCAGGCTGCACACAAGGTCCTTTGTGGTCCTTGTGCAATGTGTAGGGTTTGGGGAGGATGGAAAAAAAAAATGATACCACACCCCTGTATCTCCCCGACTTCAACCTTACTTATCCTTGAGTGCTGTTTAAGTGTTCACCACAACACATCGGTCAAAGCATGTTCATTTACATGTGCAAGAACATTTTTGTTTCTTGTTTGTTTCTTGTTTGTTTGATTCTGTGAAAAAGTTTTGGTATAAAATAACATGGAAGAACAAGTTCACTTACTTGGTACAAATATCTGGTATGTGTTGGGGAACAAACCGCTTGTATCAAGCACATCCTCATTCCTTTCCATTGAAGTTGTACAAAAAATTTAATGTATTTCCTGGTTCACAAGGTTTTAAAAATGCTGACATTTTCTCTTCTGACTGTGCAGTGGCTCTAAATAAATACTACTAATTCTAAAATAACACAGCTGCAGTAACACAAATGGCTAGGTGATGTTTTCCAGCATTTTCACTAAACGTTGAACTTAAGGATTGTCTCCAATGTTTGTTATTTCCCATTTTTCCTATATTTTTCAAATATTCAGATGCATACCTTGTAAAAATGCAATGGCACTGTGATTTCATTTTGTTTATTATTACATTCTGCAATACAGTTTAACATGTTGTCCATTACGGATAAATGTTTAATATTAATATTTACTTAAAGATTTATGATAGTGTGGATGCAGAAGTTAGTTTTGTATTCTCATCAGATTTTTCAGTTGTGCTCAAAAACTCATTACAGGATTAAACTATGGCACATTTGCAAGTCCCACTAATGTGTTTTTAATTTTCTCTGATATCAAAAGTTCAATGTATTTCTTTTTAACTGTTGATTTTTTTTCTTTTTGTTTTGTAGCATAAAAGAAACCAGTTTGGTTGGTGTGGAGCTTTTTGTTTCCTGATGAGCAGAGCAGATAATTTTAAACATAAATTAACTCCCCAATTCTTGAATCTTCCAGAAGTGGGAACACATTTCTGCACCTATTTGTTTTCCTCTCTTTCTTCATTTGATAGCAGTATATCCAGGAATCCTCTTTTCCTTTGTGGATTAAGGTTAACCTGTTGCCTCCTTCTAGGAACACACATCTATGAACTGATGTCCAACAGATTCACTCTTCAAGAATAAAAAAGCTAAAACTTGCATTTGAACACACGACACTGCAGTGTAACTATAAAAAAGGTATTAGTCCATTCATATTAGTATCTGTAAAAAGTTCATAGCAGTTCATAACTAGTTTCTTTTGTAATTCTAAAGCTTACATGTTAGGTAAGTATTAGCTGTGTCAAAATAGGGATAGAGGGAGGAGCAGAAAGTATCTGAAATATTTCAGGTGCTGCTGTCTCTGTAAATGCTCAGGTTTGTGTAGGACGCCACAATTACCATGTTGCTGCTGCCGCTGCTGCTGCTGCTGGTTGGTAATACACTCGCCTCACATTTTTATGGCACATTGATGACCTACTACCCAAAGGAAACCCAAGTAAATGGATCCATCACAGTGAGTAGCGCTGGTGTTCTTTGCTATTTTTTTTTTATGTTCTTTAGAATGTGATTGTAAAACTGTAAAACACTCTTATTCTCCAGGTGGTGGTGCGTTTTAAGACAAGTTATGAGTCGTGCCGTTATTCAGACAATTGGATTTGCAGTGGAAATTGTGGCAGTGAAACTGTGACAGTAAATGCAATTCAGACTGTTACAAATGAGAACTGGTGCCAGCAGGAGGGCATCATGACTCGAGTGCTTCCTAACAACACAGAGTTTTCACTGCGGTGAGTCCAGTTACTTAATGTACACAACTTTTTACAGTTTCCCTTAACAAAAAGAAGTTTATTCCTAAAGTTGATTTTGGGAATACTTGAATATAAGTAAAGCAAGTATACCATAGTCCATGTACATATAGTGTAGGAAATATATGAACTGAATACGTCTTCAGGCTAAATTGGAACATTTTAAGTTTACAATGTATAGATAGTGTATAAAAAGTAAACTTTTAGCATAGACGAAGCATTGCTGTAGTACACTTAAATAGAATAAGAGTCTTATTAACTGAGACTGACTGGTGACCAAACCTAGGAAATCCTCTAAAAATGTACAAGCTCAGTTAGTGACAGCATGTTCAAAAAGCAAAAGCAAGTTTATAATTGGAATAAATTTGCATTATACTGTTTAAAAATAAATACTTCTTAATATATATATACATACAATTAAATACTTTCAAACATTATTGGTTAAAGTTAAACTCCAAAGGCTAGGCAAATCTCATCAACAGTAAAGACTAAAAAGATCTTAGTGAAGATCTGTCATGGAAAACATTTTGGTGCACCATGAAGTACATTTGGTTCATTATGTGTTCTGCTATAAACAAAAGAAAGACAGACACTTTGACTCCATGTTTTTGTATGAGTTTTATTCAATTCAATTTTTGCAGAATTCAGGTTGAACTTTAGAATAATGCCCAATGTTTGGCTTGTCTTCTTTCCCTGGAGATTTTCTGGTGGAGACTGGATACACAACATAAGAAATGGTGTTGCAGGGTGGAGTGCTGTAACTCAGGTTGAACTAAGAAACCGTTCTGACACCGGAAAAGCAAACACATCTCCTCAAACCACTATTCTGCCATCTGTGAGGTAAGTGAACTCAATGTTCTGTTCTTTAAACTCTTGCTGGAACCCACCACTATTTATTTACAACAGTTTGTAACAGACAATTATGGAAAAAAATAGTATATGTGTAATAGAATGAAGAAAACTTAATGTCATACAACAAAAGGTATTGTGTGGTGAATATTTTTGAGAACTGTATCCATGTATGACAAACACACAAAATTGGTCTAAAAACACAAGAACTGACTTGGTCTGATGTAAGATTACAGTAGAAAAAGGCAAATGTTGCCCAAATTTTTGTAAGAGTCGTTAATTTTTCACAATATTTTATAATTATTCCACAATAATTATTGATGCTTGGTTTTCTTTTAGTCCCTAAAAAATCCTGTTTGTCGACCCAGAAGTTTTGGCAGCTATCGCCACACGGCTTTGAGCTGAGAATTGTTTCTGCTCCCCTGTGGACAAATACAAAACTTGCATAGTTTACAATCTTCATAAAACTGTGTTCCTCAATGAAATGCAGCTATCAGTGAGATAGAAACACATAAACTTCCAGAAGTTTACTTTTAGTGAACATAATGTCAAATAATATTTCTTTCTTAACTTATGGTTATGACTGATCTCATAGATTAATACACTGACCAGTAACTTTATCAGGTACACCTTGGTTGTACTGGAAAAATGTCCTAGATAGTTTGATCCATATTGACATGACAGCATTACACTGTAGCAGCAGTTTTGTCAGCTGCACATCCATGATGCCAATCTCTGGTTCCACCACATCCCAAAGGTGTTATTTTGGGTTGAAATCAGGTGACTGTGGAAATACTTTGAGTCCAGTGAACTCATTGTCATGTTTTAGAAACCAATCTGAGATGATTCCAGTAGAAAGACAAGGCAGGTTATCCTGCTAGAAGTAGCTATCAAAAGATGGTACACTGTGGTCATTAAGGGATGGACATGGTCAGCAACAATACTCTGGTAGGTTTGAGGGTTTTAAGCATGCTAGTTAGTACTCAGGGGCCCATAGTGTGCCAAAAAATATCCCCCACACCATTACACAACCACCACCAGCCTGAATTGTTGATAGAAGGTAGGATGGATCCAAGTTTTCATATTGTTGATGCTAAATTGTGATCTACCATCCAAATGTCGCAGCAGAAATGGAGACTCATTACCCCAGACAACGTTTTTCTAACCTTCTATTGTACAGTTTTAGTGATCCTGTGTGAATTGTAGTCTCAGTTTCCTGTTCTTAGCTGACAGGAGTGGTACCTGTTGTGGTTTTCTGCTGCTTTAGCCCATCTGCTTTAAAGGTTGAACGTGTTCTGTGTTCAGAGATGCTCTTCTGCAAATCTCAGTTGTAACTAGTGGCTGTTTGAGTTACTGTTGTTTTTCTGATGGCTCAAACCAGTCTGGCCATTCACCTCTGACCTCTGACATCAACAATGCATTTCCTCCCACAGAACTGCTGCTCACTGGAAATGTTCGCTTATTCTGACCATTCTCTGTAAACCCAAGAGAGTAGATCAGCAGTTTAGAAATATTCAGACCAACCCATCTGGGACCAACAACCATGCCCCATTCAGACACTTAAATCACCTTTCTTCCCCATTCTGATGCTCAGTTTGAACTGCAGCAGATTATCTTGACCATGTCCACATGCCTACATGCATTGAGTTGCTGCCATGTAATTGGCTGATTATTAATTTTGCGTGAACAAGCAGTTAGACAGCAGTGCCTAAAAGTGTGGCTTTTTTTTTTACCTTAAATGCAATCTGTTGTTGAATTTTAAATCTGAAGAATATTTTTGTTCTTTCAATTTTTCTACAAATGTTTTTCTAGCATAAAGTAGTTCAGTAACTTCTTGTTACTTTGTCTTGACTATTTATCTTCAGAATTCCTTCAAACTGTCCAAGAGATTATAATTTGGTTGCCTTTGATCCAGACGGAGATGAGGTTAAATGCAGATATGGAAGCCCTCCTGAGGAGTGTAGTAACTGTAACACAGCCAGTGTTCTCACACTGTCGACAGTGGGTAACGTATTGTAACATGCGTAATTACTTGCCATTCTTTTAAAAAATTATTGCCTAACATTTTGAAGGAATCTTTAAAATAAGGTAGCTTGATGTTTACCTTTGTTTATCAGATGGTTTACATGGTCATGGTTTGTTTATCGTTGATATTCAGCATAAAGTCAGCCGAAAAATCTTTACTGTCAAAAGCATAGAAGTTCCTTTGACCTCTTTTGTTTTTTTCATGTCATGCTGCAGAATTGTACTCTGTCATTCAGCCCCACCTCCACCAGCAATGAAGGTCCGTATGCAGTGCAGCTGGTGCTGGAGGACTTTCCCAAGCAGAACATCAGACTGACTCAAACCAACGGTTCACAGGAATTAAAAACCACCAATCAGGCCATCAGCAAGATTCCCCTTCAGTTTGTTTTTAGAGGTACAATACCAATTTTTGCATATGAATAACAAAAATATACCTTTTAAAAGTGAACCACATTTGTTCACTTGTTTGAATTGTCCTAAAATTTAGTTAGTAACTAAGATTTGGTGAATAAAAATCCAATAGGCTAAAAATTAGAAGAAAACATCACAGGTCAGACCCAACACATTAGTCTTTCTGTGTTTGTATGTTATATTTACTGTCAACACGACTAACTTTATTGCCTTTTGGCATTTCTCCAGTGGATCCAGCTGTATCATCTTGCACTGAAGGAGTCAATCTACCAAAGTTTCTTCCTCCAACTCCAACAAACAGAGCTCAACTGATTGCATTTGTCAATCGGGAGCTGGAAATCCCCATCAAGGCACAAGCAACTAACTCCAGGTAAAAAAAAGAAAAATAAATTAACTTTCAATTCAGTTCAACAACACTTTAAACAACAATCTTAGGATCTCAATGTGCCTCATTAACTCTCTGAAATCCCCTCTCTTGAAGCATCTCTAACTTGCTGTTCAGCGGGCCGTACAACATTCTTCAGACTGCTGTGGGATCAGGAAACTTCACTCTGAAATGGATACCATCTACACTTGAAAATGGAGACAGCTACCCAATCTGTTTTGTTGTCCAGGCAACATCAAGGTGACATCATTGTATTTTTTTAAATCAACCAAACAAGTCTATTATTAAATGTTATTCTGAAAAGTTATCTTTTATTTGCCAGTCAAAGGATAGTGAACTTTAAGTCATAGCAAACATGAACTGACTTTATATTTATGTGGCAAAAAAATTAATAAGCTTTTTGCCAGTCAAATACTCATTAGAGACCAAATAAGTTACAGTCAAATAAGGATTTAAAGTTTTGAGCTTCAGGCTTCAAATGCTTCAAAAGCAGGTTAGTTTTCCATCCAACCTGTCCTTACACTTTTTTATTGGCAAAACACACCAGATTCATGTAATCAGGTTTCTGAAAAGCCTCCAGGATGCAAAATTTAAATCTTACATGGTTCGTGGTCCAGTTTACTGTCTTGTGCACTGACCCCATTTTTGGACCGAATTTATTGGGATTATTTCTTTGCTGTTTGAGTTTGAGCCAATTGTATACATTTTTCAGCTACCTCATCTGCTAGATGACAACTACTGTTCTTTATGACAACTACGGTTCATTATTTGTAAAATTGATCCTGGAATTATTGCATTTAAAACATTTTTGTCCAAATCAGAAAGAGGATGCCTATTACCTGCCAACCAGTGATCATCGCTCCTCAGAGCCAAAATTACCATTGTTGCCTGAATGGGCAGTTTAGATTCTAAATTTGTGGACAATAATTGCTTTGGGTGGTAAACATTATTTGGACAGGTTTGAATTTGGTTTAGCAGTTTTTGGTTTCTTATTGAAATAATTTTTGACCAGGGAGGTACAGTCAGGGGAGGCAGGTGAGCCAGTGCTTCACCTGTAAGCATTCTCACTATCGTGAGCAACTAATAATAAAATAAATTTGTGCCCAATAATCTGCTTTGTAAGTGCAATTTAAATGTATTACTTTTGATTCTCTAAATCTCTGCATTTTGTGTGTTTTCTGGTCAACTACAGACAGACTGCAAGGTGAGGCTCCAAAGAAATCTGTCTCTGAGAAATTTTATATAAACTGGGGTGAACGCGTATGCTGATAATGTAATCCTTTATACATTGTAGACATTTTTATTATGACCTAACTTTCCATTGGATAGGTAATATTTTTCACATTTGTCTATTTATTTAGTGTACTGGTATGAAATAAAGCTGCACTAAAAAGATTGGCAATGACAGCAGTCAAATGTTTCCTGTAAGTCTCCACAAGGTTTTCACAAACTGTTGCTGGTATTCTGGCCCATTCCTCCATTCAGATCTCCTCAAGAGCAGGGATGTTTTGGTGCTGTCCCTGGGCAACGCAGACTTTCAACTCCCTCCAAAGATTTTCTATGGGGTTGAGATCTGGAGACTGGCTAGGCCACTCCAGGACCTTGAAATGCTTCTTACAAAGCCACTGCTTCATTACCTGGGCAGTGTGTTTGGGATCATTGTCATGCTGAAAGACCCAGCCACGTTTTATCTCTAATGCCTTTGCTGATGGAAGGAAGTTTTCACTTTAAATCTGATGATACATGGCCCCGTTCATACTTTCCCCAACCCGTATCAGTCATCCTGGTCCCTTTTTCTGAAAAACAGCCCTAAAGATGGCCCTAAAGGCCTTTCTTATCTTTTTATGTCGGAGAAATGCACAATTGGTGGCTGAATAAATTTTTTTTTGCCCCACTGTTAATTTTTGGAAGAAATTTTACTGTTGGTTTTGCACAAAAGTAGGAAATCACCAAATACTTTTTTGGAGTGACTGTGGTGCAGTGGTCGGGCAGTCAACCTCTGCTTGGAAGATCACAGGTTCAGTTCCCGCTCTGTCTTGAGCAAGACACAGAACCCCACACTGAACCCCCATCATGGTGGTTATAAGTTGGCACCAGTGTTTGGCAGTGGAGCTGCCATCAGCGTGTGAATGTGTGTGTGCGTAGGTGAATGGAACTGTGACTGTAAAACGCTTTGGGCCGTCAAGGAAGGTACTGAAGCATTTTATAAGAATACACCTTTGACGATTTATCATCTATGAAAGGTTGCTGCTCTTATTGTCTTTATTCTTGCATTGTGTTGACATGACTGATTGCTCCAGAGCACCAGTCTGACAAAACAATATCTCATGTAGAGTCAAAATTTATGAATGACTTTAGCTGTGTTTGTCACTGTTCTTTGAGTTGTTTGTGCTTTATGCTATAATCTCTGCCATCAGTTAAATGCAATAAGTCCTAGGTATCTCTTACCGAGAACAAATAACGTGACGTAAGATTAACTTGCTTTCACAGCTCAGACGTCAGCACTGTGTATCACTCTGATCTGCGGTGCATCATTGTTAGCGTTGGACAAAGTAAGTGAATTTTCTGTTCATTCTTTGTGATGTGTCAAAATTTCCATGTGTTGAATTGTAAAGATCCTAATTAGTTATAAAGGCTAAAGTCCCAGTGAAGAAGTTATTCACACCTACTTTTAGTGTTAGTGTTCCTGGGATCTTTCATTATCTCTAAAATTCAGCTGTGACCCTGATTTCCAGCAGAGGTCTGACCTGCAGACAATGTGCTTGCTGGGATATCAGCTGCATATCAATGTCTGCAGACATTATAGCTCAGAGAACTTTATAGACTCTGTTAAACCCAGAAGGATGGCTATTAAATAGGCAGCAAAAGAAGGAATACCAGCCTTAGACAATCAACAGAATATGAACCTTTTTATTTCAACGCATCACCATATAATCATAACAATTAACTTATTAAATCAATTATTGATGATGGTTGAAATGATTGATCTCTAATTATACCAATTGGTTTCCCACAATGTGGCTTATAGGACGAATTTTTCAAATGTACAATTATCTGCACATATTTTCAATTTATGAGACTTGATTTATATAAATGCTTTATTATTTTTTTCTGTGGATGATAATCTCCACCTATTTTAAATATTTATAGTTGAAATATATTATTGCTTTTTTTTAAATAAAAATAATCCGAACATATTTTTAAATGTTGACACTTGATCTGCATATGCCATGATGAATTCTGAAATAATCTTATACACAAACACAGAGAAGAGGGTAAATGTGTAATCAACCTATACACATTCACTCTATTCTCTGTATTTGAGACCTTGAGAAGCAGTGAAATCAGAATCACAACAGCAACAGGTAAATTTAAACTTTACTACAAGGTGAAAAACATGGGGAAAAAAGTAGGTGTTGTAGTAGGGCAGCTGTGGTGCAGCGGTAGGACTGACGACTGATCGGAAGATTGCAGGTTCGGCTGCCCATGTGTCGAAGTGTCCTTCGGAAAAACATAGAACCCTTCGTTGCGTCTGGTAGGGGTTGGTGCCAGTGTTCCGCAGCAGAGCTGCCATCAGTGTGTCAATGTGTGTGTGAATGGAGCTGTGTCTGTAAAGAGCTTTGAGCCTTCAAGAAAGGTAGAAAAAAGCTACACAAGTATACGCCATTGACCATTATAAGCACCAAATTTACCTCCTTTTTTAATCCTCTGTTTACATTAAGAAAGATTAGATGGAACTGAACCTAATAAAAAAATAAAACCTTAAAGTTAATTGATTGTTATTAACACTAAGATAATCGACATGAGTAAGAACTATAAAAATACAGTGCTTTAAAAAGTTTTTTATGTTTTGAATGACAGCACGTTATTGTTGCTTGATGTTTAACGTAGATTCTGAATGAATATAACTTTAACCTCCAAAAAAAAAAGAAAAGGCAAACCAACAATTTAAGAATTTAGTTAAAAATTTAACATTGAACAAAATTCTACCTTTATTGTATATTTATGAAATTACCATAATCTAATTCAAAATGTCTATTTAAAACTATTGTTAGCCACTTACATCAAATAGGTGAGCACACAAT
>BSAI01006520.1:0-10921 GCA_036245035.1 Adrianichthys oophorus | reverse complement strand
TAGTAACTGAAGAAAACAGAATAATAAAAATCATAAAATCTCTAACAGAAACATCACAGCAAAGGCAGACGATAAACATCCGTCTGTCTCCTAATCCCTTTTTGTTCTTTGCTGGGTCATGAGGTTGCTGGAGCCTGTTCTCGCAGGGTGAACGCAGAGTACATCACCATGGACAGTTTGCCAGTCCATCTCACACCACATATATACACACTCAAACTCACTCCTAAGACACAATTTACCAATCAATCAACCATTGAAGCACTGGTAACTTGAAACAAAATGAATGAAAGTTGATTTTGGTGCAGTTCTAACCACACCTTGAAGTCCTCTGTCACACCTACAGCACCATCACGACTGTCTTACAGCTCTCTTAAATGTTTTCCTCAACTCCAACCAACTTTTCCGCCGCTTCAGACTTCCTCAAAAAATGTTGTAAACCCAACTGTTGATTCTTCAGTGGAGTGGAAGAAAGAAAACACAAATGATCCCCAACTAAATACACTGGAAATTCCAGTTTAACCATTTAAAGGTTTGGCACATGGTAGTTGCTAATCAACAGATTACCGTTTATGAGGGCTTTCCTTTGTCCTGTGCGTCAGCTGTAACAGGAATGTTGGCTCCAGAAGCAAAACCCAGCAGCAATCAGTGAACTCTTCAGTACTGACAACTCAAAGTTTAATCAATTTAACTCATAAAAGAAGAAATAAAACTATAAACAAATGCTAAATGTATGCACTACAAGGAAAAAAAATGTATGTATTATTAAATCTAAAGTACATGTTTGAAAACTAAACAAAAAAAAGCATTTGTGGTGAAATGAACCAAAAAAATGAATCTATGGACAGTCGTGGTGCAGAGGTTAAGCAACAAACCTTTGATCAGAGAATCACATGCTTGGCTCCCGCTTTCCCCGCTCATGTGTTGAAATGTTCTCTCAGATTGTTCCTGGTGGGTATAGGGTCGCTCCAGTGTAAAGCAGTGGAGCTGCCATCACTGTGTGGATGTGTGTGCATGGGTGAATGTGACTGCAAGTGTCTTGGACCTTAAAACAAGGTTAGCAAAGCACTCAGGAATATTTTGTGATAACTCAGTGGATGTCGTATACACTGCTTGTTTCACCTTCCAGATGTTTGGGATAGGAAGGCTATTGTATTGGGGTGATAGACACACCTCATTCTCTGTTTTCCACATCATGGTCTCACGGTACACTGTGCCTTACTTTATGGGAGAGAAACCAAAAAAATTCTGAAAGATAAGCCTTTTTCAATGTAGCATCAATTTCAGCAATTGGTGGGTATAAAAAGCTGATTTTGCCAGTAAGTGGTTTGCCCTCTCTGGGTGGGTGGAGTGCTCCTGCCCCAGTTTAGATATCTAGGGGTCTTGTTCACGAGTGAGGGAAGATTGGACCGGGAGACTGGCAGGTGGATTCAAGCGGCATCCGCAGTTTTGCGGTCACTGTACTGGTCTGTTGTGGTGAGGAGAGAGCTGAGCCAGACCTCCAAACGGAGCTTTCAGTTTATCGGTAGATCTTCATTCCAGTACTTGCCTATGGTCATGAGCTCTGGGTCATGACCGAAAGGACAAGGTCCCGAATAAAAGCGGCCTAAATGAGCTTCCTCCTTGGGGTGGCTGGGCGCTCCCATAGAGATAGGGTGAGAAGCTTGGTCAGCCAGATAGAGACCAGCATAGAGCCTCTGCTCCTCCAAATCCAGAGAAGCCATTTGAGATGTCTCAGGAATCTAGTCTGAATGCTTCCAGGACATCTCCATGGGGATATGTTCGGGCATGTCCCACTGGGCAGAGGGCCCGGGCAAGACCCAGGACACACCGGAGAGACCTGGGAAAGCCCTGGGTTCCCCAGGAGCAACTAATGAAACTTTTAAAGATCTAATGCCTATAGTACACATCGTTTCCATCATTAAGGTGTCTCTATAGAGGCTAGTTCCATGGCTACAATTTTCTAGTACCACTGCATTCCTGAACTGCTGGAAGAGGAGGAGTTTTTCTGATGTGTTGCATGAGGAAAGACAAAAACAAACAAGGACAAGCAAGCAGGAACACACAGAAACTCAGAATATGCGTGTCTTTGAGACAGATCAAATGGTAAGTAAAAATGTATCAAGAGATAAATGTGTTAATGGCAAACACCATGTTATCATGCAGTATGTACAACGACAAGAAAGGAACGTTAACGGTTTGTTTTCCTTTTAAAGGTTTAAACTCATGGATTATAGAGTGACCATCTTCATTTTTGCAGGTCAGTACTTTATGATTGACATAGAATTTTTTAAAGAATGACCTATTTTATTTTAGGACACGCATTTGCTTCATGAGTCTGATCTTTAGAAATTAAGGTTTAAATAAGCTGTAAACTTTTATCTTGAAAATGTTTTCGTGGAAATAAACATCAACAAAACGTACCTCATGGTTGTTGAATTATTTTTGGACTTTCTTATATCAACTATAGTTTTTTGTAATATAGAAATTGAAGAGAATAATTTTCCTTAGCCTCTTTTGAAGAACATATCTGAAGGAGGTTCCATATTATTAAAATTAAATGGAAATCTATTTAAACGTGTAAACTTTGCTAAGAGAACACAATCATCTTAACTTTGTAAGAACAATACTGTGCTAAATACTATTAAACACACACAGCAAAAAACATGAAAAACATAATAATTACTAAATAAAACTATAAAATAAAACTACATGGTTTTGTGTTCGCTCAGTGTATCAGTTAAGGACTAAATAGAAGCGCAAAGACTAGATCTGTGGATCAGATTTCAGCTATTTTTTGGCGGTTGATTTCTCGTCACACACATTTGATGACACCATTTTCCATTTTATCTCATTTTTAATCTCAGGCTAATGTGCATATGTGAAACACTGCCCTCCTCAGGCTTTAATTTAAGTCTCACATAACACTGAAGAGCCGAAGTAAAGCAATGGGGATAAAAAGTGACTGGTTTAAATAGATCCCACTTCACCAGAGTGATTCCACAGTCCTTGGTTTGAGTATCAGTTCTAGTTTAATTCAGGGACCGAGCTGTGGCCGAGCCACTTCACATTGCACAAGCTTATGTGAAGTGAAAAAAAAAAGTGAGGTAGTCTTATATTGTAGAAGAAAAAAAACTGTATCACTCTAATACTCTGAATATGTTTAATAGGATAAAAAGATATCATTTGTTTAATTAAACATATACTATGCTGTTTGTTTGGTGAGCTCTAGCATTGGTAGGAAAAAGACTTAATGCATTTGAATCATACAAGTATACAAGTATCCTTTTTTTGTGCCTTGCTATGCTGTGTGTAAGTGAGACACAAGTGCCCGTGGGATGCCTGTGGCCATTCAAACAACCCTCTAATTTCCTCATTTCTAACTGTCAGATTGCACTGCGCACCTATCACATGAACTGCACTAACAGACTCACTGAGGAGTGCACAGGATTGAGGGGGTTTTAAAAAAAAAAAAATCTGTACAACTGTGACTCAGGCTTTTTGGTGTATTTTGCCCTCTCCTGATGATGATAGATTAGTTGCTGTCGTCATGCCAAGTTCATGTCATTAATCATTGTTTAAAGGATAGACTTCACACTTATAAGAACAATATTGTTCTGGAAAAACAACAAACAGTAGATTGAGTAGATGTGAACCAGCTGTTGTAAGTTTGGTAGATAATTTTTATATTTATTGACTTTGATTTAAAAACGACCTTCAAAATTACTATGAGATCATGATGTTTGTTATTTAAGCTAATGCTTAAAGTTATGAAAGCCATATTTCAAAGTATTGATTTGTTACTAAGCGGAAATTCCACAAAATCTAACCCAATATATTTTTTATCTTCAGTAAAACTTCAGCAAACATGTCCGATTGAAGATGTGTTCACAGGACCTGAGTTTACGAACGTGTCTGCACTGTACACCACAACTGCCTTTGGCATTTCTGGTCTGTGCCACAATGTAACCCAGCAGGAAAAAAAATTCTCTCTTTCGTTTATGACTTAAGCTATGAGATAGACCTTTTCTCGGAATTTTCTTGTTTGGTATCATTTTTCCAATGGAAAGCTACTAAAAAAAATGGTGACAGGAAAGATTAGCTATGATGGAGACACCAGCTGCTAATACACTGTAAAAACGGTTGTTAGCAATGGGAAGTCATTTTAACCTACTTTTTTGCTGGTTAGATCTTTGTCTGTGTTGTTCCTCCAATTGTGCCTTCACTTAAAGTAAACAATATTATTACTTGTCATCGTGACATCATTTGTTTCTCATTTAGATTGACATTTCTCATTTAAATGAGAAACACTTTGCAGTACATAGATCACTTAACTTGTTATGTAATATTTTTTAGAGAGTAACGTCATAACACGGAACAACTAGTGTATAATAAGTAATTTGAAATGTATTACAGTTTGGTAGTAACTTGCATAACACTGGCTGTTGCATAAAAAGTTGCACGTGTCCTAATATCCTGCCAGCCCAGAACATGAGTCAATCTTCACAGCATGAATTCCTTCCTTGCCAGTAACAGATGGGAAAGAAAAGTAACATTTTGTTTGTTTGTTTGTTTCAGGAGCACTGCTCAGTGTGTCCTTGGCGCAGACTCGTCAGTTCTACTTTGTGAACACTCCTTTGAACTGGGCAGATGCTCAGAGTGTCTGCAGACAGAACTACACTGACCTGGCCTCCATAGAGAATATAGCTGATGTAAATGCAGTTATTTTGGCACTATCAAATAACACAGGTGAGTATTTCATTATTTGCCCCAATGCTAGAGATGCAAATATTCAATGCTAAAAATGCCTATTACCCTACATATTGAATAAACCTGTTGTCTCAGAATGTGCACTAAAACATCATAGATCTGTTTTTGGTGTAAAAAATGTATTTGGACTCACCAGAAATTCTAAAAATATAGGTTATGTATGAAATGCAAAATTAGTGAATACCTTTCCAATTTAGCAACCTCTGGATAGTTGTGAAGATGAATTTCCCTGTTTTTATCAGTTCTAAATATGTACATGTTTTTGGACCTTTCACAGATGTACTTCCTCAAAACTAATAAGCAACCTGTCTGCAATTTTGTGCTAAACTATCGCCTTACCTGAGCACCTTTTACAAACACTCTCAAAAGTCTCCGTGGAGCTGTATGTCTTTCAGCTTCGGCTTCAAACAATACACCAAGAAGTACAGCTGGTCCATTTTCCATGACAACTTGCAGGCAATGTGAGATGACCCAATGAGCTCAGAATTTATATTACATTATTTTCTCATAATGTCTACATGCATACATTTATGTTGAAAAGTCACCCTGATTACATTAGTCTTTAACCGTACTACCCTGGTGTGGTTCTAGACCTCCTTGTTTACAATCAGCTTTTTCTGCAGCACAGTTTTCAGTGAGAACTGTGAGGAAGCAATATATAACTCCTGAAATGGCTGCAAGTTTTATTGACATTTTTAAACACACTCCTGCTCAAATTTGACCTGTTTCATCCTGTGAATATATAGTTGATCATTTTTGACAACAGGCTTAGTCTTCCATAGATGCAGTGGCTCCAATCAAAACTAAACTATCATGAACCACTTCTAAAACACCATGGACGACAGAAACAGAAACAGTGTCTGAAACAGAATTCCAGGAGAGCAGAGAGGGATATAGAAAGACAAAATTAACAATTAATGAAGACATTTTAAAGAGCAACTCAAAAACGACAACAACTTTGTTAAACAGGCCAGAACACGATACTTTTGAAACCTCATCTGAGAAAATAAAAAACAATCCAAAATGTATTTTTAAAACAATTGATTTTTAAATAAACACAGATTTCATCAAGTCCTTCATGCCATCACCTAATGCTGCATGTGAGGACTTTGCAGACCACTTAATTGGTAAAATCAATGCAATAAGATCTAGACTTTTACCTGTGCCATACTCTGGTTTCATCAGATCACCAGCATTGATTTTACCCGGAGGATGTCGTTAAGACAGGATTCTATCATCTTAAAAACATTGCCAGAGTCCACCCATTTTTTTCTCTTGCCAGCAAAGATGTGCTTATGCATGCTTTTATTTTTAGTAGGTGAGATTTTTGTAATGCCCTGCTTTTTTGTTTACCTAAAAATCTTTTGTAAGTCTACAATTATTACAGAACAGTTCTGATGAGGACCAGGGTGTGAGAACACATTACACCAGTTTTGAAATCGCTTTGTGGTTTTATGCCCCAGTGTTTCCTTAGGGGATCTTTTGGTCTAGGGTCATTCTGATGTGAAAAATGTGCAAAAATTACATAATTTGCTTTGCAACACTTCCTGATCTTGTTCTCGCTCCAATGGATGCCTGGCCTTAAAGTACCATTTCAGTCACCTGCTCTCCCAAAACTGATAGTTGCATCATGTTTTTAACTCTTTTTTTTTTTTTCTCGGAAATCAATTTGTTTAAATTTGTTTCTGTTTCTTTATAGCCACATTGACACAAATATCGTACATGTGACCATTTTAACCAGGAAGAGTAACATAAAAAATAAAAAAAAGTATGCTGCCTTAAAACATAGGACCTGTCTGTCATGAGGCATCCATGACATCACCAGAAACAAACTATGAGCATTTTGTGAAATGAAGAGAATTACTGCTTTTTCAGAATTTTATTTTAAAGCATTTTAAATACTCATCATAGTTAAATGATAGTTATGTGAATTAACACGGAAAAAAACAGAGTTTTGCAGCCTGTCACATTTGGTACTGACTTGTGCTTTTGGAACACCTTTATCTCAGTTTTTCCATTATTTCCATGACTAAATGATTTCTTTACTTTTAAAGGGAAAGCCTGGATTGGCCTTCACGATGACTTGGAAAACAGTTGGAGGTGGTCTTTGAATGACAGTAGCTTTTATGGTGATGAAGAGTCAACATTTCGGAACTGGTACTCTGTCGAACCCAACAATCTGAATGGACAACAGTTGTGTGTCGATCTTTCTGGTAACACTGGTTTCTGGGATGACAATGATTGCAATACAGGACAACGTTTTGTTTGCTACAATGGTGAGTTACCTTTCAAATTTTATTGATTTCAAATGTGCATTCTCCTTCCCGTATTTTTTTTTTCCTTTAAGTTATTATTTTCCTATTTCAAGAAGCCTGAGTTAGAGCTCCATTCTTTGCAGGTGGTGCTTGAAGATGAAGACCAATAGTTTTGCTTCAAAACATAACTTATTTTGAGCTGTCAGAATGTTAAAATGAAGGAAAATATAGTTCTTTGGGATCTACCAATTGATCAGAAAATCATTTTAGTTATGTCAGGTGTGTGCTGAGCTCATGTTGAAATTGTCGCCTTTTTTGTTAAGTCTTTTTAGCAACATATAACCCATATTGTAAAAGTATCCTATGTTGAGTTTTTGCCACTGGAAACTGTTGTTGATCTTTAATTCAGCTGCAGTAAAAGTAAACCATCTGTTGTTCGGGGAAACCATTTCTAATTTGCTGATTAAGCATTGAGGATAGCATGCAACTTGTGCGAACTGAGTGAAGTCTTGGGGAAAAAAAACTAAGATGGTTGTTTGTGTTTTTTATGTTGTGTTTTTCCACAATGTTTTTGCAGGCACAGTTACTGGCACACCCGTTTACATTCTCATTTACACCCAACTGAACTGGACAGATGCACAGACATACTGCAGGAAGAATTATGTTGATTTAGCCAGGTATAGTAAGAACTAATATCTCCTTGACCTTTGACCTGCTTTCCAGACAAATCACTTCTCTAAAGGAAAATGAATACATTAGTTGATGTAAATTTAGGATGCACCCACAGTTTTTTTGAGCACCTGTCTATATACCTTTTCTCTGTTGCTTGAAGCTATTTCTCATAATTCCAATGTCTAAACTGTACCTTGTGGCCTCAAAACCTTATTTTTCTAAAAAATATGGCTTTCTCCTAGAACCAGGAAATAGTTTGGATATATGGAATGTTGGTGTCCCTAGAATAACTCTTTAACACCAGAGTTTTAGCTAAAGTGTCGACGTTTTTTGAGTTACTCTAACTCTTTACGCTATTAGCGTAATTACAATGGATTATGAAGCTGAGAGAAGCAGCTATGATAGATACAGTTGGGAAGTGTTTACCAATCAACATAATTCCAGGTGATCATGACGCTCTGGTGTTAAAGCATTAAAGACTAAGTCCCACTAAACACTGAAGCAGCATTGTTTATTAAAACAAAATTTAAAACAAATTTGAATAAAGTATTATACATAAGCAATAATAATTATTATTAAAGCCAAAAAAGATTAAGCCACACAAAGCAAAAAAACTGTTTAGTTATAGTTAAAGTTCTTTTTTGCATGTGCTTTGTCCAAAACAAACTTTGAATTATAAATTTGCTAAGTTATTGGTATCTACATTTACAATTAGATGTGTAAAGCAACACTTTTTTATTGCAAACTAAAAACACAATTGAAGCATACTCCAGTATTGATTTTAAACTGTAGCATAGTTATAGTAAGCCTGTGGTCATTTATCCCAAGATACCACTGCTCGCCGACCTAAATGCAAATTTTTTGGCATAATTAGCAATAGTTGGCAATTGGGAGGCTCACAGTGGCGACCAAGGTTTTAAGAAGAAGTTGAAATTGAGCGGCGACTGGACAATCTGTTGACATCTGGGAGTGGTCGCCCGGGCACATTTTGAGATCACTCAGTGGCAGTCCACTGGCAGGCAGGTGGCAGGAAGGCAGCAGCAGGATCTTTGACTCATGGGAGGGTCTTTAATGTTCCCAAAATCATTCAGTGATTGTCCAATTTCACACTGCCACCCTCTAGCCACCTCCTAATAATGGGAGGTTGCTTAGAAAATACATAAAATAAGTATTTTACATTAAGAAAAATCTGCCATTTAAGTGTTTCATTTTTTATGCTTTAATGTATATATTTTCTTTTTACAGTGTACGGAATACTACAGAAAATACCCTCATTAAAACCCTGTCAGGAAATAATGTGGTCTGGATTGGTCTGTATCGCCAGAAAGTGTGGTCTGATGGAAGCCAATCTGTGTTTCAGTACAGGATAATAAGTCAATCAAGCTCTACTGGAGAACAATGTGTTACTGTAGACAGGTCGGGACAATGGTCAGATAATTACTGCTCTTCTCAATTTCCATTTATTTGTTACAAAGCAGGTATGTATGTCCAACTACTGCACTGATTATAATTAGGCATATTACTGTTGTCAGTTTAAAATGGGAGACAAGGTGTTATGGATGTTTATTCTAAATTAAATATTCTCTTTAACTGTTTTTTCTGTTTCAATCTCAGCTCCTCAGAATGTGAAAAATTTTACTTTATTTAGAAGAACAGAGACTAATGTCACTCTGCAGTGGACTATGATCAACAACGCCAGCTATGTGCTCCAGTTTAATGGTATAGAGAGGATGATTGCAGCCCCTGATGGCGATGGACCTGTAACTTTCACAGTCTCATCTCTCAGTGCTGGGACTACATACACGTTCAGTCTTTACTCTGTTTATGGAAGCACCAGAAGCACCGGAGTACAACTGACAGTAACAACAGGTAACATGATTTTGATGTTCATTGTTAGGTTTTTTTCAAAAATAATTCAGTGACTCAAGTAACAGAATGCACATAGTATAACAAACGAATTCTCCAGTGTATGTGTAGGGCAGTGTGGGACTTGATTTACTACGATTTGTTTATGTTTGATCGATTTATTTGTTTATGTCAGGCATTTTCAGGAATAGAAACAAAGGAAGACATAGAAATATATCAAAATAGGATATTTCATAAATTGATGAGAAAATAAATAAAGGATGAAGCTGTCTTTTTGCTTTTAAAACTACACCTAATCATAAACAAACACAATTGAACTTATGCAAATACGACACATCCAATCCATTCTATATGAATGCAAAACAGTTTGAGTACTTGTTTGAAAGGAGAAAATGCAAGCGGATATACTGTAATCCTCCCTTTGTTGTGTTTTACCTAACGTTTTTTTTTATTTTATATTATTTTTTTTATAAAGTTGCCACAATCTAGTTTTTAACCTCTACTTAAAGTTATTGTTACTTTTTCAGTCCAGGTGCATAGTATTTATCAAGTAACACAGATAAAGTGCTTATTGATTATCGTAAGCAGATCATTATACTATGTCAGAAATTGTGATAACACATCACACGTGCTGTAACAAAAATAGTTTGCATTTTAATTATCAAAGAAAACTCATAAAGGATCCTAAATAGGTAGCACAATTTTGCATTGTCACTCAATCAGATGGAGTATGATTTTAAATTTGGATTAGCTTGTGATATATAACACTAGGGCTTTCGAATTATTGCGCTAATCACAGTTAATTTATTACAGAAATTTTAGCGAGTTATTTATTTTTTTTATCTTTGTCTGCAATCTCTTGCTTCTATGAAGTCCGTTCATGTCTGATAATGCACTGGAAGAACATTACCCCGCTCCTGCCATGGTCATTTACAAAATAAAAAAAAAAAAGTAAATTATTAAAATTTTGTCAGCATATGAATTATATGTAATTATTTATTATTTAATTATGTAAAAAAGAGATTCGTGTTCAACATTTTGATTGCTTAGAAACAGTTCCTATTGGTTTAGAATCTTTTTGATTAGACCACTCTGGACCTGTTTTTTATTATTATTATTGTTCAGAATTGAAATCATGTTATATGTAAAAATGTTATAGAATACACCCGTTACAATAATTAAAAAAAAATAAAAATAAAGCCACTTTTTGTTGTATTTTGATCTTTTACTGCAACTCATTTCCATACATTTAAATAAAAATACCTAAAATTTAGGCTTTTCACAGCAATCATAGGATTAAATATGTTTTAATTTAAAATTAAATAATTTGATTAAATAATTACATGTCAAGATTAATTATT